>CAODLS010902701.1:0-19443 GCA_948243855.1 Flueggea neowawraea | reverse complement strand
CTGTTTGTATTCAAACCCTCTATCACGTACGTGAAGATATTCTAATGTACGTGAGATGCTTTTGTGACTTTGTTTAGCCAATCCAAGCTTTCCAACTTATTTCTCTTCAACTCAAATGTTTTGCTCTTCATCAAAACCTTTTGCTCATCATCAAAACACATAAGGAACTTATTGTTGATCACCCATGATCCAACAAGACTCATAAAAAATGATATAATTTTAGAAGACATATCCTATGTGTCTGAAACTGTCATCAACTCACCTGGTGAAGGGCTGGTCGCCTTGAGAACTGAACAGAGCTGAGAACAAAGATAGATTAGAACAGAGTCAGATGCGGTACTGTGGTCTTACTGAATATGAATGCAATGCAATGCAGACTCGGACCCTCGAAGTCACTGAAAATCTACCCCGGGTAAGAATCCATTATCCTCGACTCTAAATACAAAATCTACGTAAAATTACAGTTTGATTCCCGACCAGTGTACAATTACATTTTAGTCATCAATATTTAACAAATTCCAAAACAACCCTCAAAGTATGTCGGGATTACCAGTTAGACGTTCATAAGTCAGAATCCTCAAATAAGTATCCAAACTCTCAGAATTTACTACTAGCTTAATTTCTCAAAATTACAAATCTGTGGTTCAAAATTACAAATCAACTCCTCAGATTTTAGAAATTACAAATCTAGCTCCAAAGACTCCAAAATTACGAATCTGTTTTCTAGAAATTACAAAACTAATTCCAACCATAAGTTTACTTTCAAAATTAATAAACTCAATTCGACCGACAAATATCGAAACCAATCATATATCCTGACTCTAATCGATCACCTGAACATGAATTCAACCTCAGATTTGACAAATAAACTACCAATCGTTCTAAAAATCATCAAATCCAAACCTAACCCTAGGTCTACCAAAAATTCATCAAATCTTTTGATTCAAGGCTTGAATTGTGTTTATCTAAGTCCTATCTGATATATTCTAGTATCCTCTAACATCCATCCATCCATAAAAAATCATCTGAAAATTGAAAACCATTTTATTTTCGGCCTAAAATGCATTTCATGAATCAATGCATGAAAATGAGCTAAAAATGAAGAAAGAATGTTGATCTTACCTCAGATGATGCTAAGGAATGATGGGTGACCAAGGAGAGAGGGATTCGAACAAGATTGAGAAAGTTTTGGGTGAGAAATGACGAAGAGAGTCGGGTTTGGGGTTTATAAAGATGAGCTGATCAAAACGTACCGTTTCAGCGAAATGACAAAGCAACGTACGTCATTATCATGCTCAACTTACGTTGTTGTCATCCACAACGTGCGTCATACATAATCAACGTACGTTGTGATGCATCCAGTATCCCCGAATCCGAAACAAACACAATACAACGTACGCCGTTCATGCCAACGTACGTTGATCACCCTCGCACCCCAGATAACGTACGTCGTGCCTACTCAACGTACGTTGTGCTCCTTTTCCAGATAACGTATGTCTTGCTTGCCCCGACAACGTGCGTTGTTCACTACTGCAGCCACATACTCGACATTTCACGCTTCCAAACGTGTTCTTAACTTCAAATCATAAATCTCATCACTCCTGGGACTTAACCACACCCAAACTTTCATGGATAACACCCTTAAACATTCTCAAACATATTCAATATCCAAACATCACTTCAATCTTTCGATGTTCATATTGGGATTGAACTAAGGTTATTCGAGGTCGAATGACGTTCCACCAAGGACTTTGTCAGAATTTGGTTGGAATGTTACATAGAATTAATCAGAATAGACAAGGTATTACAGTTTATTCATAAATATATTTTATACTAACATTCAAAAAAATAGATATTGCGTTCCTTTATTATTTATTAATATACTAGTGTTTGTTGAAAAAATTATATTATATTATATTTAGATAAAAATGAAAATTTTTAATATAATACTGATATGTATATATAAAATTAAAATAAATATTGTATGAATTTTTTAATAATTTAATATTAATATATGTTTCTTTTATTTGTAATTTCATTACATAAATAATTTATAAGAGTTATTTTAGTCAAACATTATAAAACCAAATAATCATTTGATTTTAATTACAGTGGTTTTAAAAACAACACTTTCAACTACAGCAACAGCAATATTGAACAACAATTTCAAATAAAACTTTAATCTAAAGAGAGAAGCCAGATTTTCAAAAGAAAAAAGGAAAAGGAGACGGAAAAGAAAAAGAATTATTCTCTAGTCTTTTACGTCTACGACGATGAGACTCCACTTGGGCTCAAAGTCGTCGCAGAATAAACAAAACTTTTTAGGCTTAAGCCCTCACTCCTACTGGATACTTAACAATGATTTTTCATTAAAATAAGGGTACACCTATTTCTAAATTACAGCAATTTAATAGTTTTATTTTTCTCTGAGCTCAATAACACCAATCATTGCTTCCAAAATCTTCTTCTTCTTCTTTTTTTTTTTCCACTCTATCAGTCGTCAAATAAATTTAATTGATGCTTAACATAAGTACTTACTATATTTACATTAAA
Organism: Flueggea neowawraea; assembly: GCA_948243855.1. Classification (NCBI taxonomy): domain Eukaryota; kingdom Viridiplantae; phylum Streptophyta; class Magnoliopsida; order Malpighiales; family Phyllanthaceae; genus Flueggea; species Flueggea neowawraea. Next base: position 16,890 of record CAODLS010902701.1, on the reverse strand, counting down.
ATAATGAAAAGGAAATATTGTAGAAATTTGCAGATTTCGGTTTAAATCATGTTAGAATATTTTGGATGGAGGAATTAATGTAAAATAGAAAGAAAAAAAAGCAAGACAAAATGTATAATTCAATAATAGATATCTCCAATTCAATAAAATCTCTGACAAAGAAAGATAAAATTGTTTCAAAATTTATACACATTAAGTTAGATATTGAACTCAATTGAATTGCAAATTCAGATAGATTAGTATCATACATTATGACAATAATTAATGTAATAATTTGACTGAAAACACAGCTAAACTCCTAAAATATTTACATTATTTTGAGAAGAAGTTAAATAAAAAATTCACAAATTCCGAAATCAAAAAGAAAGAATAAATTATTGTTCTGTAATGTCCAACGCAAGTTCAGATTCACCTCTAACAGAAGCTCGACAAAGCGGGCAACTGGCTTGACCGGTTAGCCATTTATCCACACATCCGCAATGGAAGCGATGGCTACAACCGGGTAAGACCTTAACCTTGTCACCATGTTCAATGACGCCAAGGCATATACAGCACTCATTATCCACTCCACCTTCTCCTTTGCTTGAATTTCCCGAGTCACGCTTGAACAGAACCACCGGTATGGCTCTTATGGCTTCTGGGTTCAGTCCCGGAGGCTTCGAAGGCGGAGCTTGTGGCTCCTGCGACGGCGGCGTGTCCTGGAAGTATGGGTGCCGCCACCGGAGAAGCCAGCGGGCGTAGAGGAAGAGAAGAACCACGACGAGGACGACGGAGAAGAGGATGATGATGAAGAAGAGAGTTCGTCCGCCAATTTCGAAGTCGTGGTCGTTGAGCTCTGTGTAGTGCCAGTGGAGCTGCCGAGAATCTGGAGACGCCATTTTCTTGATTTCCCTCTCTGGTCCGAATGAGAGTTGTTTTCAATCTATGCGTGGTTGTGGATATTTTTGTAGGGAGTGGTGTGCGTATTAAAAGCAAACTTGCGTTGCAGGCGCGTTTTGTCCACCCAACTCAAATTGAATAATTCAGTAGTAAACACTTAAATTTAAGATTAAAAAATTTAAAATTTAAATATATTAAAATATTATATAATTATTATGAGGATTAATCTTTTTTTTGTGAGATTAATAATAAATAAAAATTAAATACGAATTTTAAATATAAAGAAATTTTAAAATTCAATAAAAAAACTCACAAATTATAGTACAACTGTTAACACAAATAAAATTTATGGGCAGAGTTTTTAAATTTAATATCCACTAAATATACCTAGAGAAAGGTTGAAATTCGAAAAACTTCAACTATGGTAAATCCGAAAAGGATTAGTCTTAAATCTTATAAGGCTAGAACTTGGATTTGGCAAATATCGCAAAACTATCAATTTAATGAAGAGAAAGAGACGAGTTGGAGAAGGAATAAATGATTGTGGTCATTTACTAAATAAGAGGGTTTAAAAAGCATCACACGAATTGAAGACCCAGAATTCATGCTTACATTTATGAAAGGCACTAATAATGTTTCGCACAATGCATACACGATGTGGAAAGCTTGAGCTTAGTTTATGCAAATTAAACCTTCTTTTGTGGGCCATTAAATAAAGATGGGTCTTATCAAATTTAAAGATGAAAAAAAAGTAATAATTTGTTATTTTAACGAAAATAGTTTTGTCCTTACCCTTCTTATTTGTATTCACTTGTTCAAAAACTACTTGGCACGTAAGGTCAAATGAAAGTTCTTTGTGTTTGCATACATACAATTTGGTCTAAAGTGACTACAATTAGAAAAAAGGAGTAGATCATTAATCAGTTTAAGGTCTTATAATTATAATTTCTTTTTTCAATCTTATTTGGTAACTAAACAAAAGCATATTATCCATCATAAAAAGTCGGTAAAACTAATAAGTATTGATATATTACTTGGATGATTACAACCACACTCTTTATATCAAAAAAATCAACAAAATTTATCATTTGCAATTCGTTTTTTATTAGATTACTAGTACTTAGATTTTTTTTATATCTGATTAATCTATTTTTCAATCCAATACATTTTTTCTAATAAATTTTAAATATTTTTCATAATGAAAATTCGAATTAAAGACTATAAAAAGTCCATATCATTGTGCCACAATCAGTTGACACTTACTGAAAATGAAAATAAAAACAACTATTGTTAGCAATAACTATAGCTCTTTTGACAGGTAACTCAATCAAGGACGGTATCCTAACGATTAAACTAACTTTTTGGTTGTTAGTTCTAGGAATGATTTTAACTAGTATATTTACCTAAGTTCACGTTGATACGGAAACCACCACCCATCTAAAATCAAGTGTTTAACGATGTGGTTTCCAACTTGGGCCTCCACTTTCGGTGGCCAATGAACACCAAATCAGATCCTGTCCAATGCAATGTTTGTCTTGAAATTTTCTTTTTCTCTTTTTGCAAACTTAGGTCACCGCAAAAAAAGGTTTAATTTCTTTTTTGTGCGAAACCCAATTATATACATCCACTGCATGGTTAGTTGGTAAAGCCCTAGTGGCAATAAACTTGGAAAAAATTTAAGACATCGCACTCACTAAACTTTACAAGTCAGTATGTTGCAAAAGACGTCCACACAACATGAAGAGCCAGAGAGACGCATGACATTTGGTACCTTAAAACTTTGTAAGCAGCCACCTAATGTGGATTTCCAAGTCATTCGTGTTTGTAGTCATGGCCACGGTTCCGTGAAAGTATTGAATCTGAACAAAACCGCTCAAGGGCAGTTCTGGACGGTTTAGTTCCGGTTTTGATTTCTGGCTATTCGGTAAACGGTTTGGATTAGTTTAATTGCCGGTTCTGGTCAGGTCCAATTTGAACCTGATTTTTTTTAAAATTTTCACATGTTGTTGTACTCAATTTTGACCCCAGTTCGGTTCGAATTGTTTCAGTTTGTAATTGTTAAATGTAATTGTGAATATAGATATTATTTACCATATTTTAAATAAAAAACACTAATAAAAATTAAAAAAAAATAAATAATAATTTCATTAAAAAATAATTAAAATAAATATGTAATACAAGTAATTAATTTGTACAAATGTAAAAAATAAAAAATAAAAAATGAACTTGAACTTAATTTCATCAACAAATAATTAAAACAAATATGGAATACAAATAATTAATTTTTACAAATTTAAAAAATAAAAAATGGGCTTGGATTTAATTATATTAAGTTACTTATGTATCCTCTCGGAGTTTAGAGGAATCAAAAGCCACATAGTTCCCTTACTTATCTTGATATAATTACACTCCACTTACCTAATTATTTTCATTAGAGTCGAAAGTCGCCGTTGTTGAACCATCATTAACCCATTCGTCAGATGATGATAAATGTAAAAGTTCTTCTTGACTCCGCATGTTGGCTCTTTCCTAATCATCTAGACAAACTTGAGCTTCCAATGATTCTGGAGCCAATTTTGATCTTCTTTCGTTCAAAATGTTGTCTCCACTACTACATAGTTGTTCAACAGCTACAATTGAGACTGGAACTGCAAGAAGTTGTTTTGCAATAATCGCTAGAGTTGGAAATGTCGCCTTATACCTTTTCCACCACTCCAAATTTTGAAAATTTGCATCATCGCCAAACTCAAAAACTGTGGTTAAATAAGTATTGAACTTCGAATGTGAGCTTAATCTGGGTTTCTTCCTCCTTTCATATAAAAATTGGTGACCATATTTGACAAATTGTTGGGAAAATATTTTATCAAATTAATTTTTTATTTTTTATACAACTTTAACAAATTTTTTTCATAGTATTTCTAAGAATTGACTTAAAACTAGGATTAACAATTTTTTTTTACAAAATCGTGTAAAACCTAATTTTCAACAAAACTAAAGGACAAATGATCAATAGTTACCAGTTCAGCTAATCCAGATCTACAACTAGCTTCATTACAATGAAATAATTGAGAAGAGCTAAAAGAAGAAGCAAACCCGGTAATTTGAGTTTGATCGCACACCAATCCAACCTTGAGTGGGTGTTTTGTTTGCAAATAGTGGGTGAAAGTACCATATCCATCTTCATGCTTGAATTTGTAAATATGATTACAATAATTACAAGAAACGTCAAACTTACCATCTCCTTTTGGTGTCTTTTTGAAATAAACTTTGAAAATGTTAGAATTCTATATTTTGGCACCTCCCTATTGCGTGAGAGGCGGAGTGTCACTCTCTTGAATTTGCATATATGCATTCATCTCAACATTTTCAAAAGTTTTGTCTTCACTTGCTATTTTTTTGACTAAATACGAAAAATGATCAACAAAAATTTAATTTTAAAAAGTATGTATGATAATGTAAAAATATAACAATGTTAATCAAAACAATATAAAATTATTTTTTTTGTAGTTCTAAGAATAAATATAGTAAAAAAAGAGAGAATTTTGAGATTAAATTGAGTGAGAGAATTTTGAGAGAGAATAAAATGGTAGAGAATTGATGTGGGAAATTTGAGAGAGAGAATGGTAGTATTTATAGTGAGAAAATAATAAAAAAAGAAAAAAAATTAAAAAGGGGTCCAACAGTCCATTTGAGTATTTGACTGTTGCCAATGGTCCAATTTTGGATAGTTGGCAACGGTCACTCAATTGGCGGTTTGGCGTTGGGAACCGCCGGTTAATTGGCGGTTTGAATCGGCAGTTTCTCGATTTTTCTAAATACTAAACCAAAACTGGATTGCATGGGGGCCGGTTCGGCAGGTTCTAGTTCGTCTAGTTCTGGCCGGTTCAGTTCTGTTCGAACTGGCGGTCTAGTTCAATAATGGCCATGTCTACATGTTTGTGTTTATTATTAGGCAAAATCCTTAACGGTTCCTGAGGTTTAGTGATATCTTTCTTTTAGTCCCTATGAGTTCTAAAATAGTCGTTTCGCTCCCTCTGTCTGTCGCCGTTAGTCAAACTTAACGGGCCATGTCAAAAAAATATGATGCGACTACCCTCTATTTTTTCTCTTTCATCAAAACTCTCTCTCGTTCTCTCTCTCATCATCCAAAAAAATTGAATCCACATCAAAACTAAAACACAAAAAATTCCATATCATTCAACTAAACTAAAACCCAGAAAACTTGAGTATATCATATTCTTCAATAACTTTCTTCTCTTCCATATTGTTTGTTCTTGAGCCTTGTTTGTTGAAATTGTTAGTTATCAAATTCCTCATTTCAAAACTTAGAGACTTTAAAGTGACCTTATCAATGATGCCTGTTAGACAAACAAGCAATAGAAACTCAAAATCTAGAAAGAGAACAATCATACACAACATACAGAATTTACGTGGTTTGGTCAATCGACCTACGTCCATGGGCAGAGAGAGCGAGTGATTGCTTTATTCTCTATGAAAGTCGGCCAAAAAGGTTATAAGAATTTTTCAAGCCACCTATTTATATGTTTACAAGGTTTTCTAGGAAAAATAAATCATCCCAAACCCTAATTCACTTCCCAACACCTTCAGACATGAAAGCACGGGCATGAGAGAGTAAAACACGGACAAAATCAATGAAAACACGGACAAAATCCTGTGACCGTGGGAAACCGCTCTTTACATGGGCTGGGTCGTGTCCCTCTACCCTCCGTTACACTGGCTGTGACACGGTCGTGTATCAGGCCGTGTCCCGCGTGCTGTTTGCACACGGATCAAACCTTCTTTATAGGCATCGGATGACACGGGCTTGACACTTCTTGACACGGTTTGGGCACGTTTGTGGATGCCTAGACTCGAACCAAAACGCCTCCAATCTTCATTAATTCCTCTCCAACTTGTTTTACCCAACCAAAACATCAAATGTCTTCACAAAACTCCAAGAAAAATTCAATTCAATTCAACAATTCTCCACCTTGAATTATTTTTTCTTTCTCCTTTCAATACAGAATAAAGAACCACTCTTCTGTCATGTCCCGAAGGGCCTCAAACTCAAGCGCTGCTAACATTAACCAAGTCCAAGCTATGCTTGAACTTTTTAGTAGTAATTAGCTTAATCAACATATCTGCAGGATTATTTTCTGTGGCCATATTCTCAATGGAGAACAAATTTTCTTCTATCACATCTCTAATAAAGTTCAATGTAACATCAATATGTTTAGTCCTCTCATGATAAACTGGATTCTTTGCCAAACACAAAGCACTTTGACTATCACAATAAATAATAGGCTTAGGCAAATTCAAATCCAAACTACCAATAAGACCATTTAACCACATACCTTCATTCACTCCTTCTGTCAAAGACATGTATTCTGCTTCAGTTGTAGAGAAAACAATTGTTGGCTGCAAAGAAGCTCTCCAGCTAATAGCACATCGAAACAGAGTGAATATGTAATAGGTTAACAATCTTCCCTTTATGAGATCTCCTCCATGATCATAATCAGTAAAACCAACCAATCCATCAGAAACATCACCATTCCTATACACCAAGCACACACTACTCGAACCTTTCAAATAACACAGAATCCACTTGACTGCTTCCCAGTGAGCTTTACCAAGATTACTCATAAATCTGCTCACTACACTAACAGTATAAGCAAGATCTGGTCTAGTGCACACCATAACATACATCAAACTACCAACCACACTAAAGTAAGACACACTTTTCATATACTTCACCTCCTCATCAGTGTTAGGCTATGTATTATGATCAAATTTAAAATGTGGAGCCAATGGAGTACTCATCGGTTTAGAGTGATCCATGTGGAAATCCTACAGTAACTTCTCAATATATTTCTGCTATGAAACATACAACAACCTGCATTTCTGCCTCTCCAAATCTCCATCCCCAAAATCTTCTTGGTTGCACCTAAATCCTTCATCTCAAACTCACTACTTAACAATTGTTTCAGTTTGTTAATTTCAGTCTAGTTCTTAGCTGCAATCAATATGTCATCCATATATAGCAACAAATATATAAACGGACCATCAGGCAATGTCTTAAAATAAACATATCTATCATACTGATCTCAACCAAACTCATGGGAGATCATAAATGCATCAAACCTCTTGTAGCACTGCCTAGGTGATTGCTTCAACTCATACAAAGACTTCTTCAACAAGCACACATGATCAGGCTTTTCAGAATCAATAAATCCCTATGGTTGTTTCATATAAATCTCCTCCTCAAGATTCTCATGTAGAAAAGCAGTTTTAACATCAAGTTGATCAAGCTCCAAGTTAAAAACGCTTACCATGGCTAAGAGGACCCAAATAGATTTATGCTTCAAAATAGGTGAGAACACTTCATTATAGTCAATCCCCTCCTTCTATAAAATCCCCTTCGCCACAAGCCTTGATTTGAACTTAGATGGTTCATCATATGAAATACCATCCTTTATTCTGAAAAACCATTTACAATCAACAGGTTTTACCCCTTTCGTCAAAAGCTTAAGTTTCCAAGTTTGATTTTTCTGCAATGTGCCATTTCTTCACCCATTGAGCTTAGCCATCTTTCTCTATCTTTACTTTCCACTGCCTCTTTGTATGGCCTCAGTTCCTGCCTATCAATTTCTTCGGCCACTACTAAGGCAAAAGCAAAAAGATCAATAATATTGGCACTAACACAATCCACATATCTTGCAGGCCTTCGGATTTTCCGTCTCGGTCTACTCACTGCTATACTCTGCAAATCATTTTGGTCAATCATGGGCTATTCTTCAGGTGTGTCATCCACACCATTTTCCTGTGGAGCATCGACCCCAAACTCCACATTCTGGTTTGCACGCAGATCAATTTTATTATTTCCTGCAAGATCACCAAACTCTTTTCTCTGGTCAAACATAGTAGATTCATCAAATGTCACATATTTGTTAATAATAAATTTTGGGGTTGTATCTTCAGTACAAATGTGATTGGCCTCATGCTTCTACGTTATTTAAATTTTTTTATAAGTAGTTTTATTTATTTTTATTGAAAATTAAAACCTTAATTGTTTATTATTGAAACAAGTCTAATATTAAAGAATTACAAGTATATCGTCTTATTTCTTTAATTTTAAATGAAGCACTTATTCACAACTTGTTGGGAATACATCATGTACCAACTTTAGTGCAACTAATTTAGACTTGGACTTTTTTTTTAACCATGAGTGTAACAAATTAAGACAACTTAGCAAATAATAATGTTTTGAATTTAAAAGTTAAATATTTAATAAATATTCTATTATCAAGAATCTGATTTTGTATCAGATTTTTTAGATAGTTTGCTATATGCTTTTGTTATAAATATACATACGCTCAATCAATAAAACAAGTAAACATGTTTCCACTCCTCAATAATAATAATAAAAAAAACCCATCAGAACCAAGTAGCTAGTAATATATATTTATTTTCATTGGAATGAACAAAAGTATAGAATCTGTTTGTGTGTAGATCGGTGCGCAGTGATCAGAACTGCACCGATCCAACTCATCTTTCCCATTGATTGAATGAATCACATACAGTTATTTTATAATTAGCTATGCATGTGCATATTATTTTTTTATAGTATATATTAGTATGGTTTGTATATTTGTTAGTTTTAGTTCAAGTGATGAAACCTCTACTCTCAAAGTGTACAAAAAATTTTTCCATCCACAGAATCTCCATTTTGGAAGAATACTTTTGTAGTATTATGCCAAAAGTTATATATATCTTTAATCTATATCTCTTATTAATAAATTTAATTAATTAAACTAAATTCTAATCTCTTCTATGAAATATGGAGTTGCAATGTGTACTGTTTGAGGGAAAAAAACAATTATAAATTAAGGTTGTTAACAAAGATTAACTATCTCTTAATTAATTTGGAGAAAAAAAATTGAAATGACTTATCAAAAAACAAAAGAAAAAATGAAATGAACCAATGAAATAACTATCTCTTTTATAAGTTGGAACTTGCATTGAAGACACAACAATAATATGATCTAATTTTCAAAATCACTATACAACTTTAACAGATGTATAGTGTTTGTACACTTGACGTATGCTAGACGCGTGGTCTATTTGTTTGTATTACCAAGAAATTGAACATGATTAAGCGAGAACTAATCATGTAGCATAGGGAAAGACCATTCTGTCATGTGTGAGTAAGCGAACCTCATGAAGTTAATGAATGGAATCCAAATTCGTTAATTATGAGTTCAACTAATAAGTCCAACTAATTATAAAAATACTCCAACTAGGATTCACTTAAATACCCCGAATAATTTTTATAACTATTTTTGAATACCTAATAATTTTTATAAGTATTTTTAGATAATTATATTTAGAGTAATTATTTTTAATTATTATTGGTGGTTAATTATTTTTATATAATTTAAAAATTATAATGAAATTTTATTTTTGGTAATTGAAGGGTTAATTTTATGTTTATGATGCTAATTGTGTGATTAATGAAGGTTATGAGTCATTTGGAAATGTTTTATTAAGTGAAAATGGTGGAAATTTGGAAAAAATAAAAATATGGAAAAGCGACCGGATGACCTATCGTCTGTCGTGGGTCACCAAGCTACATGTTGTTTACCGATGGAAGCTGTCATTCTTGCGTGTTGTTTTGTCATCTGTATGCGTGCCTCAGCAGAAGTCAAACGACGTGTCGCAGCACACGGTCGTTGGCGCCTCTCACATGTCGTATGCATGCGTGGTAACTAGGAGTGGACCGGGAACGACGTCGTTTCAATTCTTTCACTTAAGCACCCAAAACGGTGTGTTTTGCATCTGATGCATCCCTTAAAACTAAACCCGACCCTCTCTCTTTCTCTTCCATTTTTTCCCAGATTTTCACTCAAATCCGACTGAAATCTCTCCCTTTTGCTCTCAGATCATTCCTCCATCAAATTTGAGGTAAGTTCATCAATTATTTTTTATTTTTGGCTCCATTTTGTGCATTTTTTTGCTTGGTTTCCTTGTTGACCGAAAATGGGTATAAATGGAGCTAGGGTTCGATTTTGTGTGGATTTGTAGCTTGATTTAGAGTTTTTCTTGATAGATTTAAGTATGAGAAGCATAGGAGAACATGGATTTAGCTTGAAATGTGAGAATTTGGTGGTTTTTATTTTGGTCAAAAAATTGGATTTTCGGTTTGAATGGTTTTATGTGGTTTTGATAGAAACCAATGATGAATTTAGACTTTTGGGAGTGTTGTGAGTTGATTGGTATGATTGCAAATATTGGGTTCCACTCGAATCGAGTTTTGTGGCATTTTTAAACATACTTTTGTGTCGCAGAACTAAAGTGTAAAATGTCAATTTTCTGATTTTAATTGAGGGACTGAACTGATATTTTGATTGGATGGTTAGATTTGTAATTTTGGAAAATGTTGGTATTTTTACAATTTTGAGAAATTTGAGTTATTTTGAGGATTTAATTATAAATTCTAAAAGTGTTGGGATTAAATATTAATTTTTGGAATTTTAGGAACTAAAGAGTAATTTTATAAAGTTTGGGGACCAAATCGTAATTTTACATATATTTTGATTTTTGGGATGTTAGTTATATATCTTCAACCGAAATGGATTTTCAGACATTGTTTTTGTGGCTGAGTCTGCATATGCATGTGCATGCATTTCGGTACAACCACAGTGTTAGCATCGTATTTTTTATTTTGCTATTGTTACTATTTCAGCTTCGTGTTCTGGTCAGCAAGATTAACTAGCCACCGGCGGTGCGTGACTAGGCCATCCAGCTTGGATACCTAGGTGAGTGGATGGCAGCTACACATAGGTTGTGTCTCTTCTACTTATATGTTTTTATTGTGCTATCACCATAGCATGTAATTTGGAATAATTAAAAGATTGAAAATCCTAAAATCTAGTCTATGTGAGGACTTGTCTGTTATTGAATTTGTTTTTGGAAAATTATTTGGGTTTTGGAAAAGAGTAATGATACTTTGTCTTTGAAAGATTTTGCACTTCGGCGAAAGATGAATTATTTTTGAGAAATAATATAAATTGATTATATTGTATTTCTTTGTTACATTTCAGAAATAAATTCTGAACTTCGTTTTTGGTAAACGATTGACTGCTTTTCATACTTTTTTTTGCAAACCATGCCGTAATGGATTTGTAAATTTTGAAATGAATACTTCATTTCTAGATTTGATAAATATTTTGGATTTTTGGAAAATCATACTTATATGTATGTATGTTTTGGACTTTGATATATAAGTTATATCTTATATATCCCTTTCATTTTGATATACCCGATCGCATGACCGATTGTTATTAGATTTAATTGTACTATGTATATATTTTGGAGACGGGACGCCTTCACTACGGGGTTCGCAGCCTTTGGTATACCAAGGTATGATATGACTCAACTATCGGGTTGACGATAGCCATGATGTCTTGATCAGACACATGATTTGTTATTGGATTAGTGGCAGAGTCAACAATGATTATTGAGCTGGTAGAGTGACATAGATCACACCACAATTGTTATTGGTCCCTTATCTGTGATAATATATTTTTGAAATTATTATTATTATTATTATTATTATTATTATTATTATACCTATGTGGCGAAACTTTGATTTTGAAATTTCTAGCACCATCAGGGTTTGAGTCTGCATTTGCATCTCTATATTATTTGTATTGTCACATTCACCGTGTTGATTTTTTGTTAATACATTATGTTTTAGCTCAGTCCAGTTTCTAAGGTGACCAGCCATCTACTGGTTGTCAGTGATTCAGAGTTTTTGTTATGCTCCAGCATTTGCATGTAATCCAGACTAATTGAAGATTAGAGATCCTAAAATTTAGCTTATGTGAGGACTTGTTTGATTTAAATTTGTTTTTAAAATTTTGAGAATTTTGATCAATAATGAAATCTGTTTTTGGAAAGTTATTGAATTTCAGAATAGTAATAATACTCTATTTTTGAAAGATTTTATGTTTCTATAAGAAGTTGATCTGTTTTTGAAAATAATATAGGTTGATTATATTATATTTCTGTAGTATGTTTCTGACATTAATTTTGAAACTTTGTTTCTGTAAATGTTTGTCTCCTTTGCATTATGTTTGCTTGTAAATTGTTTTCCTCTATTTTTGAAATATATTATTCTATATTCATTTTGTTTTTGATATACTACTCTGATATGGCTTTAATGGCAATACTATTATGTTTCGGTTTTTGATCCATTATTAGATACAGCCTCAATGGCTATACTATTCACCTTAGTAGCTATTCAATGCCTTAGTAGCTATGTTTGCCTTAGTAGCTATACTCGCCTCAGTGGTTATACTCGTTTGAGCTGCTATACTTTGTGCCTATGTGGCAAACCTTTGTTTCTAGAATTTTTGATAAGCTAAAAGGCTTTCTGAAGGATTTCACTTTGTTTTTGAAAGTATGCTAGCTCTAATAAGGCTTAAAAAGGTTTTTCAAAGATTTTACTCAACTTCTAAATGTATGCATTTTGCATGCTTTGTCTACAAACTGTTTTGGGAAAACAGTTTTTGAAACGATACTAGTATATATCAGCATGTATATTTATATTATATAAGTATATACCTACATGTGGTATTTTCGGACTATTTTCAAAATGGTTTGTGTGAGGTCGCAGAGGCATTCTAGAGTGTCATCCCTTACTAAGTTTTATTCACCTCATCCCCTTAATATTTTTCAGGTTGTCTTGGTTTTCGTGCTTAGTGAGGAGTCCAGTTTGGCAGTGAGTGCCCTTTTAATCGGGCCCCATTTTGTATGATTGTTAGATGCTTTACACCGGGTTCATGTGTGTTAAGTTTTTGTTTTTGATAATTCAACGAATTCAAATAATTTTATTTTGGTATATTTTATGTATTTGATATTATAAATATTTTATCTTATTAAATGAGGTTTTGGACGTTTGTTAGATATTGTTTAATTACTAATTTGAATATGGATTTGGGTAAAAGTTCTGTACTTTGAGGCTTATGCGACATGGGTCGAGCCTCTAGTTTAGTTCATGTCATATGCCGATCATGGTGCAGAAACGAGTCGTGACAACGCATGCAATTTTGCAAATATATATATATATAAATTTTGAGTGCCTTACATGCTCAATTTCCAATTCTTTTCCACGTGCCAATGACAATTACTCTACCATCAATTTATCATATGGCCACGTTAGTGTTTGGCCCTTTGGTGGTGGTTAGGCGGTATTTTTGCATATTTTAGTTTTATTTTGGTTTTTTTTACTGTTTTTTATTGGTTTTGCAATGTGTTGATCAGATCGTGGAAAGGTGTTAGAATACTTGGAGAAAGCGTGACTTTTGGCACAAGTTTGAAAGTTAAAGCTGGGAACCATATACACGACATGCCCATGTTGTGGGGGAGCTGATCTGGATAGAATTCTTATTAAAATGCTGCTGAAGTGGATCCGATTTATGGACAATTAGACCAACTTCAAAAAACTTTGTTTTGGACGATTTGGTGTTTATTATTCTTATATTTTACCCATGAACAATTATTTTATAGTAGATTACAACTTCAGTGGTGAATTTTAGGTCCAAATAGGGTTAGGTTAATTAGAAGTTAGTATAAATAGTCTTTTTGAAGGAGAAACCATTCTCTCCTAGCATTAAGTCATTTGTGCTATTTTATGTTTTTACTTTGAACATGTGTTCTAAACTATTTTTTAGTTAAGGGATATTTGAAATCGAACTTCAGTAAGATGTGAAATATTGTTGTTAATTGTTCTTTAGTGTTCGTATATTTACTTAGTTCATGTGCTTTATTGCTTTATTGTTATTATTTTGTTAATTGATTCAATAATGGTCAATTGAGTTGATTGACGAGTTAGTATACTACCAGTTAAAGCTGTAAATATGTGATTCCATGTCTAAAATAAGTAGTAACTTAATACTATTGATCGATGTCTTACAAGTGCACGATAATCGATGTAGTAATAAAACCCTTGGAGTATTCCTCGGGTGTCAAATTCACAGGGAATGTGTACTAGTTAATGATCAAAAAGCAAAATAAAACAATAAAAACCGAGATTTTGAGTTGTAAGGAGTTGGTTTAAGAAAAACATAAAACGAAAATAACAAAGTAAGTAAAAGTGTTAGGAATGTTGAGAAGTAAACAAAGACTCCTAATACTAAATCAATGAAATGGGTTTTTACGGATTGAGTATTCTCTCCGCAAGACTAACTCGAGACCTCTCTCGAGGTCACTCAAATCGTACCTAAAATTGCCTAGGAGGGCCCTTTCGGCCTCACTTAGTCCAACTAGGCCCATTAATTCCTTTGACGAATTTCATCAAACACCTCACATGCATAGAATATATCTATCCTAAATCATGCAAGTTCAATGCTTGTGGACCTCACCTAGCATTCATCTATTGATCCATCAACTAGGTTTATCAAAACTACCATCAAGGTGATCAAGCTCAATAATAGTCAATTAAAACAAGTCATTAAATCAAATCCAAGGGCATTCATTCAACCAGACAACATAAAGCACAACACCCAACAATCAAACTTCAAATATTGAACATAAACCATAAAACTCATTCATAAATATAGCAAGTATTCATCAAAATTACAACTCAAATTTTAAACACAAAACCTAAACTACCATTTTTAATGAAAATAAAAATAAAAACTAACCGTAAAACAAAACCACAACACCAAACATAAATTGAGAAATGGAAAGCAATAGGGGAGTGGATTTCCTTTCCGAGACCATAGGTCTCTTCAAGGAGACCCCCTTTCTTCTTCCACCGTCAGTCCTCTCTCTTTCTCTCTAAGCTTAGAAGGTGAGTGTGGCTGCCAAGAATGCACAAAATGGTGTGTGAGAAGAGTATTTATAGGCCTATCAATGCCCCAAATACCCTAGCACATATCTTCCAAAAATGCCCCCTCTGAATATGCCTTTGGTCCCCATAATTTTGGTTTCTTCCGTCATTTATTTTTCCTCCCTTAAAGTGTGTCACGACTGTAACACAAATATACCCACATTGGTGCCTCGAATTTGGTCTTCGTCACAGCCGTGAGGGAGGGTGTAATGGTGTCACGGCCGTGACATTATTCCCTAACAACCGTGACACTTCTCTGGAGGTGTTTCCTCCATTTTTCATGTGTGACGGTCGTGGCACTTGGACCTCACGGTCGTGACACCTCAATCATCTTCGTTTTTTTCATGTTCTTCATGCATTCATGCGATGGTTCGAAGCTAATCCATTTTGCATCTCTTTTTCACTCATTTCCATCTGAATTCATGCAAATCAATCACCCTACAATAGAACATGAAAAGATAATAAATTCGTGTAAAAATAAATACATTTATGGATAAAATGCTATCAATTTATGATTGAATTAATATGTAAGTTTAGCATACATCAACTATTGTTGTAACAATGGCTTTGATTGTCATTAAGGGAATTAAGTAATCAAGTCTAAATAAACTGTGCATGTCAAATTTGTTGGCTTGAATAAGGTCCCTATAATTCGTATTATTGCCCATATATTAAATCATGTAGGACGTCACAGGGATTGTTTATTGGTAAGAAAAGTTTGCAAGGGACTTATTTAATTTTAAAAAAATGAATTTTGGTCTAATTCACATTTCTGTTAGGGTTAAATCCTTTGCCATCCCTCTATTATATTGAAATATTTTCTCCGGTCCCTTGGTTTTGAAAAATCTCCTCTTCTCTCCCTGAGACTCTCGAAAATGTTCAGTTGTTCAGCCAACGTAAAAAATTCCATCACTTTTGCTGACGTGGCATAGAATTTAAAATAAAATAAATTTTAATGATATAAATACCCTTCCTTTGTTTAAGGTTTAAATAATATTACTTCCCTATATTATATTTAATTATTCTAACTGGTCCCTTGTTTTCAAAAAAAAAAACTCTTTTCTCCTCACTAAGGTTCACCAAAGCATTCAAACGTTCGTCCAATATTAAAAATTCTGTTTGTTTTACTGATGTGGTGTGAAATTTGAATTAAAGTAAATTTAATGATATAATTACCCTTGCACCTCTCTATATCTCTCTCTCCAACTCTTTGACCTCTCTTTCTCTCTCTCCCTCCGTACGTACCATTCCCACAAAATTAAACACACGCATCCAGCACTGCCAACGCTGCCTCCAAATAAACCCTCGTACTTGGCCCACCTCCCGGAACCCTAGCTCAATCTATAGAAACAAATACAGGAAAATTTCTCAATCTATAGAAACAATTATGAAACTTGATCCTCTTACAAATTCAGGAAAATTGCTCAATCAATATAAACAGGAAATCAACTCAGACAAAATCCCTAAAATTATTTAAATAATAAAAATTAAAAAAAGAAAAAGAAAAACAGAGAGCAATTGAAAATCCCTCGTCATTCCCTAGTCTTCCTCTCTCGTTCCCACTAATTCGGTTATGAAGTGGTAATAGAGATGGTTGTGAGACGGTTCGGGTCAAAATAACAAAATCCCTAATATAATTTAAAGAATTAAAATCACAATAAATCAACTAAAAATACAGAAATTAAAAGAAAAATAAGAGAGAACCTAGACTCACCTGCCCAAAACAAGAGAGAATGAGGTTTGTAGGTGGGTGGTCGTCATTATAGGTGAGAAAAAGTCAGCCCAAATTGAGAGAGAGAGAGAGAGAGTCTGTGTGGGGGGTGGTGGTCGTCGTGGGTGAGAGAGAGATCGAGAATATGAGACATGACAGAGAGGGTGAGAAAAAGGTTTAAAATAAATGAATTCATTTTGCTTTTTGTATTCGTGAAATAATTAAAGAATCAAAAGTAGATTTGTGTTTTGTTGATGGAATACTATAAATAAAAATCTAGATAGTGGGTTTCAAATTATTGAAACACTAGAATCAAACATCATTTGATTTAAGAAACAAATGACATGTTTTATCTTAAGTTCATAAAACCATAGTTTGATGCCAATTTTTTACAGATGATGTGTGT
>CAODLS010902548.1:0-12148 GCA_948243855.1 Flueggea neowawraea | reverse complement strand
AGCGCCTGTGAGTCACCTTTCGGGTATATTAGCAGCCGGCAATCGTAACCGCCAACCTCGAAGTACTTGCTCCAGAGGGCGCGTGCCTTCACGCGTGGAAAGTTCTGGACAGTCCACCTGCAGACGGCGGAGTGGTCCCCGTGGCGATCCATGACGACGGATTCCGCGGCGTTATTGGAGCCGGAGGTGGTGGAGACGGAAAGGTCATCGGGGGGGATTGTGGAGGAGGAGGATGTGGCGGGAGGGGACTGTTCGGATCGGTGGGAGGAGGATTGGGAAGAGACCGTCGCCTCCATTGTTGTCGTGGAAGGGTTCTGTTTCATGGCGGAGGCGGTGGTGATGATCGCGCTGAGGAAAAAAAAAAAAAGAGGGTTCGAGAGAGGGAGAGGATGTGGGAGGAGAAGGGTGAGGTGTGTGGTTAGAGAGGAGGTGGTTTGGACAACAGGAGGCGCAGGATAGTTACCGTCCGCTTGTGTTAGGGGCGGAACTGGGTGTGGCAGGGTGTAGGATAAGGGAGCACGTGGGCATTTGTGGGAGGTGGAAAATGGTGGGGTCAGGTATGACATGTATATGCCAAATAGGGAGTGCCACGTCAGGGACGTAGGTGCACCCCGTTTGGAGAGGTTTTTTTGATTATGGTGTTGATTCCAATTGGATTGGAGGATTGGGAGAGTAGATAATTAGGGCAATTTTAAGCTGGTTTAGTTTGACTTTTACCATTCCTTGCGAAAGAGATTGAAACTGCTATATGATATTTACTTCAGCTATTACAGCTATTAATTTGATATATTCAATAAAAACATTTTTTCGCCATTTTATATGAATAAAATATGGAAAAAATACCCAAATGCCCTTCGGTTTTAGAATATTCTGCTATCTTGTTCATATGTTTTCTGAAATATCTTATTTCTCCTGACACTTACTTCTATTAATCAACGGGTATAATACTTTGTCGTCTTTGAGGTATAGTGCAATTTTTTTTGTGGTTCCTGCGTTTTGAAAAACTCATTTGCGGTCCCTAGCAGGGACCAGAGAGAAGCTATTCAGGGACCGCATAAGAGCTTTTTTAAGGACCGTAAATGATTTTTTCAAAGACTTTAGAGAGTGTCAAAGAGATTTTTCAAAACTCAGGGACAGGAGAAAATATTACACTATACCTCAAGGACGGCAATGTATTTAGCCTTTAATCAACAATAACGAACAAAATTATGTTGTAGAACGTGGCATAAAGGCCAATGAGGTCTGAAGATAAAGAGACTAATGCGATAAAAAAAGAGATTTAGTGAGGTTGATCTGACAATTGGTAGGTGCGCCAATGACAGATCTGGTGGTAGTCGAGGCAGAAGTTTCAAAGCAAAATTTTAGATTAATAAAAAAAAGAGAAGAATAAAGTGGCTTAGTGGAGAGTAGTCATCGACAAAAGAATTGAAAGGTAAGATAAAAGAGATCTCAATTTATAGTTAGAGTTTTTATAGAGGATTGAAAATGAGATGTAAGAGAAGATATACTAATGACAATAAAGAGGCTAATTCTATCAAAAATAGTGCAGGCCTTACATGCCACATCATACAGCCTAACGTTGTCCTTTGGTGTTGATTGACGAAGGTGAGTGTCAGGGATGTATTAGGAGATATTAGAAAATATATGGATGAGATAGTAGATTATTAAAAAACTGAAAGACATCTAGGTATTTTCCCATAACTATCCATATTGAACTTGTATAATTGGGTTTAATTGATTACTACAGTCATTTTATGGTGACTTGAAATAAGACAAAATAATCATTCAAAAATATTTTAATGTTTGACAAATGCAGACATCAATAGATTTAAAAAAAATCCAAAGATGTAAGGCATTGTTACTAGCTCTGGTGAAATAAGATCTTTTTCTTTGTACTGTCTTTCTTTTTTGGTCGAGGGAATAGGAGGGGATGGGTAGAGGGGAAGAAGAAAAAGATGAGAGAGAACGGTCAGTGGTAGTTTATCTCACTAGACATAACAACACAAGTCCTGCAAAATATTTGAAGAGTCAAGAATGAGTCTTACAAGAACCAAGTCTCATTATCGTAATCCTAACTGCTTAGGACAAATTAAGTGGAAAGGCTGAACAAAGGGCCCCAAAGTTTGTTCTTGAAATGAGGTTTAAATGCCTCCAGGAAACCTCCCTTATGAGCTCAAGCCTAGGTCACTATAAGACTCAAATGGCGTCTTAACCACTCATTTACTATCCACAGTTATTTTGTATATTGTTATTGCATGCATTGAAAGACTCTTATAGGTTTTAGAGAGGAATGACTTCCTTTTAGGAACTAGAAGTTCATGACGCGAGCCTCTCATTTATTCTTCCTGAATATCTGGTTTTATTTATGCAAATGTTCGCAAAGCATATCAAGATTATGAAATTAGTTTTGAAATCATTTTTCCAATAATTGGGGTCAAAGAATCAACAAGGAGAAGTCTATCATGTTGTTTAAATCATTTGGTGTTTATGATGCAAGAATAATAAGAGATTTATTAATACAAGTTAGACACTAATGATGGATGCCATATGGGTGCCATTATCATTACATTACTCCCTTCTTTGACAATCACAATCGTCTTATTACCTCTATCCACCACTCTTATGGCATAGTCGTTGGTAGGGTGTCAAATCCACCAAAAAAATATTAACCTGTTCAAAACAGTAAAATGAGTAAAGTGGTGAGCAAGGTTGAACCACAGAGATCAGTGAGAAATTATTTAAGTGCATAAACAGAAAACTAAAATAAAGTTGATCGAAATGAGAGAGAAACAGAAATTCAAAAGCAAATAGAGATTAAAATTTGCAACACGGAATAAAATAGCAGCAATAAAAATTAAAAGAATTCAATAATGAGAAAAGCCTAGTTAAGGTATTTCTTCGTTCAATCCTTTTTAATTGACCATAGACATGAAAGATAAATATCAAGTATTCGAATAGACATGGTTATAATTAACGGTATCACACTTAATTAACCAATCTCTTCTTACCTGATCGATAACTCCAGGACGCCCTGCAGACTATTTTTCTAACCACTAGACAACCCATGGGACGCCCTGACAAGGTTTAATCTATGACAGCAATAAGAACAAAAGAGACCCCTATCCTAACCAGTGAAACCAGAAAAGCTACGATTTATTTAAACTAGATTATTCAATTCCATAACATTGAACAATATTCAACCACATAAATTCAAGTTATGTGTTATCTATATTAGGAGTAATTGACACACTATCAATCCTAAATAACAATATATCATTTAATCAATTAATCAACGAGACATTATCAATCAATCAACATGAACAATAATAAAAGAACTATGGCACAGAAACTGAATAAATACTCGAATAACTTAATAACAAGTAAAACAATAGTCTCACAACCTTGGAGGATCGAACTAACTTAAAAAATACCTCAACTAGAAAGTTGTTTAGCTACAGATAATCAAAGATGAAAGCCGAAAGTGAGAGGAAAAGGTGGCTAACCAATGTCGTGTGTGAATGGGATGGAAAAGAGAGAGAGAGCCGTCAATCCAAAAACAAAAGATATATATATATATACACCTTATTCTACCTTTAAAATAGCTAAAAACAATAATAATAATAATAATGTTAATTGTTTTAATCCAACAACAAAACTGTGATAATAACCCTCAAAACATGACTCATAAGTGTAGCACACGGCTTAACGTACAACGGTCAAACTGGTCAATGCGGCTATTTCAGCGTGGTAACGTAGAAATGCAGTTTTTTCCTGAAATGCACAGAAACAATTCTAAATCTTCATGTTTCACCAATATTCCACCTAAAATACCAAAGAAGGATAAAGACGTAAAAACACGTGAATAATAACGATTTATAATGTAAAACAGACATAAAATGCAACATAAAATATGCCTAAAATTCAACCTATCAAATATCTCCACACTTAAACAATGATTGTCCTCAAACATTCTATAACTTAAAACAATTAAGAACCTTAAACTTTAATTACCCTTATTACCCCCACATAGTGTAGCACCCAAACCGATATGCATTGAAAATTCAAGAAAAAACACAACCATTGTCTGGACGGCCCACAACTTTAAAAGATTAACTTCGCACTAGTAATGGCCCTAATAGAGAGAGTCAAATTCACATCTCACAAGTTACACCCTATCTCTCAAAATGTTTAGGTGTAAGTGTTTACGTTCAAATTAATTCATAGTAAGTCTTACTTGGCACAAAGTCAAATCGTAACCACTAATAAAATTCAACCAAAACACTGATAAAAAAGACTTTTTAAAGGCTTGTAATGGGGCTCAAAACAAAGGTTTAGTAAGTTGAGAGAGAAAACAACAAACTCAAATGATACTTGCCATCAACATACATTGACCAAGTTAATGCAAACCAAAACAAATATATGTCTATGCTTAATAAAACAAGATTGCCCAAAACAAATTTCTATAAATTGTGTTGCTTTACCCCATCACTTTTCATCATATTTTTTCTCTCTCTTTTTTTTTTCTTTTCTACTTTTCTTCTTCTTCTTTTTTCGGATTGAAAATAAAGCAACGTAACATTTCAATGCATATATATCAAAACTAGGTAGCCACATTTCAGTTACAAAATAAGCATAAAATCATAGTATAGACATGTCTAAGATCAAACTAAATCAAAGCATTAACATACAAATTTACTTGGTGATGTATCACTAATAAAAAGTCTCTCAACTTAGGGTGCAAATGTTGAAGGTTTAGAATAAAAATGGGGATGGTTAAATGGGTTTTTAAACAAAGAAAAGATCAAGGCTCAAAATGGGTAAACTAAGGACAAATATAAAAGGGAGATATTGAAGAAAAAGGATGAAACAAATGGTTAACAAACAATGACTTTCATCATTTCGGTGTCTCAATTAAAATTGTGTGGTCCTTGAAATGCACTCTATAACAAATCTCAGCAGGGACCTACTATGAATGATAAATCACACATCAAGAAAATAAAGTGTTTAAGTCTCAAATTCTTGCATGGGTTTGTGTGTGAATTCAACTATGAATTCTCTTTTGACTTTATTACTAGGAGTTGTTTAATCCTCAAGTTAAGATGCATAGAAGTCCAAGTTTCATACAAATGGGTTTATGAGGATGTTTGAACCTTAAAACTACTAAAGTTCCAAATTATTCAATGTTTAAGGACAAACTTGCATCAAAACATTGCAAAATTCAGTAGAGAAATCAAGTATGCAACACACAAATACAACAAAAAATTAAACATGAGCACACAAAATGCAATAATATATGCGACATTGTTATGGCATGGGTATGCAGACATGCAATGCAGCACTGACAATATAAGCAGAAAAAACAAAATATGTCATGCAACTATATGAAAAACACACAAAACATGTCACAAATTTTGAAAAATTCACAAAAAAATCACTTAAAAATTTAAAAATCACAAACAAAACAAACATATAACAACTATGAAACGCAAACATAAATTCCCTTCCCCACACTTAAAACTACATTGTCCTCAATGTATAAAAGACAAAAAAAAATAAAAATGAGTGGAGTTTTAAAGAAAAGCTTCTCTGATTTGGTGAAAATGGTGGTGACGGGTGTAGAGCTGACTCGCTAAAACAAGCAAAGAGGGCCCTGATGTTATGCTCCATCTCCATTACGTTGATCACTAAAATAAAATAAGAACTAGAGACCAATTGTGATCAAATCAAAGAAATAAAGATGAGACAAAAAATTTGAAGGAAAAATGATAAAATAAAATAAAATAACTGAAATTGACTGAAATAGAGGAAAAACAACAAAACCTTGGGTTGCCTCCCAAGAAGCTCTTTTTTAACGTCGTCTTAGTTGGACAAAGTTGAATCCCTATCATTTCTCATCATTCAACACATTAATCATTACACCTAGATCATTCGTTGGAACATACACCACACGTTCCTTTTTTGCTTTCTTTTTCTTGGTGCAAAACTTTTTCAGGAATGTAACAAACTTGGGCTCACTTTTGGCTGTATCAAATAACTAAATATTTACCTTTGAAGCCCTTTTTGTTGTCTTCTTGCTTATAACATGGCCATGCTGTAACACAGTCACCTTATTATGTACTTTCAGTTCCTTAGTATTTTGCATCTTGATTGCACTAACATCTGGCAAATGATCACCATGCATTTCCAAAACTTTTTTCTGTCAATAGGTTAGCACAATTAATAGCAAAAATAGAGGAAAAATCATTAAGATGCTTCATTACTTCGTTGATACTGAATTTGATCCTAGCACCATCGAACTCCATGGTTAGGGTCCCTTCATGCACATTTATCATTGTGCATGTTGTTTTAAAGAAGGGTCTCCCTAATAGTGGCATTCTTGAATTAGGAGTAACACCATCCTTCATATCTAGCACAAAAAATTATGCAGGAAACTAAATCGTTAATCTGTACCAAAACATCCTCTGGAAAGACACTAGAACTGTCAGTCAAGGTTAGTACTATAATATTCTATTCCAAAGGTCCAAAATTTAATGTAGAATAAACAGATAGATGCATTAAATTAATTGAAGTACCTAAATCAAACATAGCTTGTTTTATTCCAACATTACCAATTTTGCAAGGTATAATAAACATACTTGGATCTTTCTACTTGATGGGCATTTTTCTGTAACACATCAGAAACTGTTTCTCCCATGAAAAATCATTCATTCCCCTTCAACTTGTTTATACCAGTGCACAACTCCTTCAGAAACTTACAGTAATGAGGTACCTGCTTAATTGTTGTAAGCAAAGGAATATTGATCTCAACCTTCTTCAATGTTTCCAATACTTATTTATCATCCAAAGCCTTCTTTTTCTTTGCCAATCCATGGGGAAAAGGCGCCCTTTCAGAATTTACAATCACTGGTATGTCTCTGTTTCTGTTTTAGTCATTGTGACATGGCCACACGGAAGTGAAGTCACCCCTTCTGCACTTGGGATTTCTTCCTACTTCAAAGAGCAATAGCACTAGCATTCTGTCTTGGATTGATATAAGGTTGGGAAGGTAATTTTTCCTTGTTCTCTAGCTTGTTAACATAGGTAATTAACTTGCTAATTTGATCTTTTAGCTCTGAAATACTCATCTATGTTGTAACTGCCAATGATCTCACAATTTCTTCCAAGCTTTGAATCCTATTAATCCGAGGCACATACTGTTGCTCAGAGGAATTTTGAGCTAAATTGTTGTTATTTTCATACCTCAAATTTGGATTGTCCATCCATACTGGGTTGTATATGTTGGAGTATGGATCATATCTCCTATGTAATTGCCCTCAAAATTATTGATAGCATTAACTTAGGTCCAAGAATCATTATCTTGTAGGAAGGGGCACAAATTAGTAGAATGTTCCTACATACCACATATCCTACACACTTGTGCTTTCTGAACCAATTGCCCTTGACTGATAGCCAGTTTGTTCACCAAAGAACTAGTCTACTGCAACAAAATAGTAAAATCATCAATTCTTGGATCAGAGGATCTCGAGTTTACCTCATTAACATGCCTTGTACTGGGTTCGACTTTGGTATTGAATTGTTGGGAATTTGCATCCATAACAGAAATCAATTCTTAAATCTCCCTAGGCTTTTTGCTAATGATTGCCCCTCTACTTACTGCATCTAACATTCTCTTCTCCAATGGCAAAAGTCCATCATAAAAATATTGAATCAATAGTTGTTCAGAAATACCATGTTGAGGACAACTTGCACATAATCTCTTGAACCTCTCTGAGTACTCATATAAAGTTTTTGTATCTATTTGTTTGATACTGCAGATCTCTCTTCTCAGGTTTGTAGCTCTAGAAATAGGAAATAACCTCTCATGAAATAACCGAACTATATCAGTCCACGTGTCGATCGAACTAGGAGGTAAGCTCTTTAGCCTGATCAGCCAGTGAGAAAGAAAATGCTCTTAGCTTGATATGTTCTTCTTGAATCTCTTAAGGAATAAAACTAGAGCAAACAATATAAAACTTCTTAAGATGCTTGTTGGAATCCTCATTCTCCACATGATGAAACCTTGGATGCTAGATTTTAACTCAAATTGGGCACCCAAAGGTGGATACTGAATGCATAACAGTTGTTGAGCAATAGGTGGAGCAACTAAATCTCTCAAAGTTTGCTCAGGTGGAGCTGCAGGTGCAATAGCAGCAAGACGGATGTTATTGTTATTATTAGTCATTTCTATTTTAGTCTCAGAACCAAATTCAGCAACAACAACATTTTCAGTTGGTTCAGGTACTGAAGTCACAGAACTAAAAGCTCTTGCTCTGCGAAATCTAGCTTATTTTCCCAACCGTTTAGCAGTCTTCTCTATCTCAAGATCATACAAAAGACTACCAACAGATAAAGAAGAATGCATACAATAAAGAGAAAAGATCAGTAGTAAAGAAAATAAACAAATTCGAAACATCGATCCTCTGCAACGACGCCAAATTTGATAAGGTGCCAAACCCACCAAAATAATATTAACCTGCTCAAAACAATAAAATGAGTAAGTTGTGAGCATTGTCGAACCACAAAGATCAGTGAGAATTGATTAATTGTAGAAACAGAAAAATAAAATAATGTTGATTGAAATGAGAGTGAAACAGAAATCCAATGGCAAACAGAGATTAAAATTCGTAACACAGAATAAAATAACAACAATAAAAATAAGAAAAATTCAATAATGAGAAAAGCCTAGCTAAGGTATTTCTTCGTTCAATCCTTTTCAGTTGATCATAGACACGAAAGATAAATATCAAGCATTCGAATAGACAGACTTATAGTTAATAGTGACACACTCAATTAACCAAGCTCTTCTTACCTAATCGATAGCCCTGAAACATCGTACAGATTATTTTTCTAACCACTAGACAACCCTGAGACGCTCTAACAAGGTTTAATCTATGGCAACAATAAGAACGAAATAGACCCCTTATCTTAGCCAGTGAAATCAGAAACGTTGTGATTCATTTAAACCAGATTATTCAGTTCCATAACATTGAACAATTACCAACTACATAAATTCAAGTTATTTGTTACCTGTATTAGGACTAATGTGGCGCACTATAAATCCTAAATAGCAATATATCATTCAGTCAATTAATTAACGGGCCCTTATCAATCAATCCATATGAACAATAATAAAAGAACTAATGCACAAAAACTGAATAAATACTCGAATCACTTAATAACAAATAAAACAATAGTCTCACAACCTTGGAGGATCGAACTTCAGAAATACCTCAATTAGAAAGTTATTTAGCTACACATAATCAAAGATGAAAGCCAAAATTGAGAGAAAAATGTGGTTGCCCAATGTCGTACGTGAATGAGATGGAGAAGAGAGAGAGAGCTGTCAATCCCAAAACAAAAGACGTATGTATGTATGTATGTATGTATGTATGTATGTATGTGTGTCCCCTAATTAGGAAAACCTAATTCTACCTTTAAAATAGCTAAAAACAATAATAATAATAATAATAATAATAATAATTTTAATTATTTTGATCCAACAGTAAAAATGAGGTAATAGCCCTCAAAACACGTCCAAAACATGACCCATAAGTATAGCACATGACCCAATGCACAGCGAACAAACTGGTCAATGCGGCTACTTCAGTGTGGTCACATAGAAATGCACAGAAACAACTCCAAAATCTTCATGTTTCACCAATATTCCACCTAAAATACCAAAGAAATATAAAAACAAGCGAATAACAATAATTTGTAAAGCAAAACAAACATAAAATATGCTTAAAATGCAATCTATCAGTCATTGTTGTTAATCTTACTCGCACTTCTCAAACTTGTTTCTATTTATTTCACTGCAAAACATTTATTGTTCATCTCCCTATCTCTCTCTCTAGCGTTGTTGATGTGTTTTTATGTCATGATTTTAGAAAGTGTGCTTGGATTTTGTGATCTTGAGGTGGTTTTCACGGATAAAGGGACTTGGAAAAGGCGACTTAAGATGGAGGAATAAAGGCTAATGGGATTGATGGAGTTGAGTTTTGAGGGTTGAGTTCTACGTTTACTGTTAAGGGTTTGAGTTTTGGGTTTATTATCACAACCCGAGTTAGGTCATGACCGGCGTATGAGGCGAACCGAACCATATGTCTGACTTATTTCGCACAAGCCTCGGAAGAATAAAACGTCTATCTATGCAATAAATATAAAGTAAACAAGATGTATTCATACATATAAAAATACCAAGTATAATCAAATATAATTACTATATCAAAATGATTGTAAAAAAATATTTGTAAGTAAATCAAGTTAACAACATAGTAACAAACATCCATTAATCCACTAGTGTCTTGGAGTGAAGTTCTAATACAAAAGACAAAGGTCCGAATAAAAAGGTACTCACTAACTAAGACGGAGTGCCTCACAAATATGTTGTCATTATTGTTAGGCATCGTGGAGGATGTTAAAATTTTTTAACAAGTAGTGAAAAGGGTAGATCGATGGTGCACGATTGATTTTGAATAGGTAACAAGGCTACTTAAGTCCTATAAAAATTTCCCTTAAATAGATTATATTTTTTGAAACAAAATAGAATTCTATTTATCATCAATGTCAAATAAAGATTCAACATAGAACCAATTTGCCTAACTAAAACAGATTAGTTCGCAGATTGCAACTGGTCGAACTATAACTATAATAGTGGAGCAATATCACATATTATCTTTTCTATGTGTTTTTGAAATGCAACAATATAGTGACAACCTAAATAAATCATAACGAAACACATAGGGACTATTTAGTTGAGAAAAAATTTCATTGTTTTCTGCGAACAATAAAAAATTTGTTCAATTTCTTTTTATTAGCAAACATATTTTCTAAATGCTTTCAATTTTTAGAAAATATAAATAAAATAGAAAACAAAAAATTATCTTCTTAACTAAATATAGTCATAACTTTTAGTTAAAGAAGACAGACACACTTTAAAGAAGGAACACAAAATGAGATAATAAGAAAAATAATCTAAAACAATATAAATAACTATAAAATGATTACTAACATAGGGATGAATACGCTTTATTGAAGGAAACCCGAGGGACCAAAATTGGGATGGATGATCTTGCAGATTAAGCCAAACCTCAGGGATGGAATAGTTGATTAACCAAGGAAAAACCAGAGGAGTATGAAATTAGAGTCTCCACACGTGTCAGCTCACGGAGTTGAAAGACATACGAAACCTGTGTAAGCCCCAGTGTGATTCGCACTTCCCCTGCACCCGCGAACTGGGAGGGACCTGACTCAGCCCGCCAATTCAACCCCATCATCATCGCCGATTCCTGACTCGCCTGGTCTCACTCACTGTAAGATCCTATCGAATTCCTTACTTTCACATCAGAAGTTTCAATCTTTCACTTCCTTTCACTCCATTTAACACGTTTAAGTTTTCATTTTTTGACTTATCTGTAATTATTCTAATTGACTTAGCTTAACACAACAAATTAGAAACAATTACGTTAATTTAGCTTCAAATTAATCAAAGATGGTTAATTTATGGACGAGTGAAGAACAGAATAGTGGATCATTTGGAGAGAGCTTAAACTTTTCAGCTCTGAAAGAATAGATATGATGGATTGTACCTCCCAAAAGGTAGTCCAGCGGCAAGGTAGTGTGTCCCTTGTCCGCATGATGCAGGTTCAACCTCTATTGGGGAGCGGCTTGTTGTCTTTGCGATAACTGAGTCTGTTTATGCATTTAAGCAAGGTTGATGGCCCATTATACGTGTGACTCTTCCTCGGGCGGGTGCTGCGGTGACGAAATTCAGTTATCATAGCTCTAACGAACATTTAACAACGGAGAGATAGTCTGCATGATCACAACCAGCAGAGTGGCCAGCTGTTCCTTTTTTCTATGACAAAAAAAAAGATATATGGTTTGTATAATTGGATTAGTTTTCGTTTTTCTTTTTTTGAACAATAAAAAAGAACGTTACAGAGCATGTGTGAAACGCTTTTCTCATTTTGATAAAAAAACGTATGGTTCTTCTCTTTCGTGGAGAAAGTAAACATCTGTAACAACTTGCAAATTCGTGTAGTAGGTTTTGTGTCCTGGTCCACTTAAGCAGATGATACATTAGCTACCACTTAAGCCAGATGATATC
>CAODLS010902547.1:0-11114 GCA_948243855.1 Flueggea neowawraea | reverse complement strand
TCAGATCTTCATCAAGTCATCAAAGCTAATGATGACTTGACACGAGAACACTACCAGTTTTTTCTTTACCAACTACTTCGTGCATTGAAGTTTATACACTCTGGTATTCATCAAATCCTTATTGTTCCATATGTTTGCTAGCTTGTTATATATAAAGTGGTGTCAACTGATCCACGAAATTTGCTATCATCGCATATATAAAAGTGGAAGATACTCAGTTTGTCTCAAGATTATTGAATATATCTGACTCTTTTATTCTTGATTGCAGCAAATGTCTATCATCGAGACTTGAAACCAAAGAATATTTTAGCAAATGCAAACTGCAAACTTAAAATCTGTGATTTTGGTTTAGCGAGAGTATCTTTCAGTGATACACCTACAGCTATATTTTGGACTGTATGTCTTCTAGTGTGTTAAATCTATGATTTTTTTTTTCTAACTCTGAATGGTTACATATGTATGAGTTTTTTTCCCTGTGTGCATCTTGTGTGAACATGACTTACACCAAAGTCTTTTGGCATATTTACAGGACTACATAGCTACGAGGTGGTATAGAGCCCCTGAACTCTGCGGATCATTTTTCTCTAAGGTATCAATATGTAACAGTTGAGGGAATGGACTATTATAATTGACTATATGTTGGCCCTTGTTTAGGATAAGAATGCTTGCATTCTTTTGGTTCAATAGAGTGATGTTTACTCTTTTAAATGCATCTCACAATTGTTTGAGTTCTGAATTTTCAGCTTGGTGGTATCCTTTGTTAATTAGCACAATATTCCATTTCTATGGGGTGGTTTTCTATGTTTAATGGATAGAATGATTTATAGGAGATTGTTTTTTTGTTGTTTCAATTTTGAAACCATAACTTTTGTCTGTTTAACAAACAAAAGTACTTGGGAACAGCATTGGTTTTCATGTGAGCTAACTGTTAAAATTATTTGCATCTGTAAATCGTTGTTGGTGTTGCATGGTCATAATGGGTTCCTAAGTGCTCGATCAGTATGCTTGCTGCCTCCACCTTCTTGAGAGGGAAAAGTAGAAAAGTTGATAAGGGAAATACAGTTCACATATTGGATAGTGTTGATTGAATAGGGGATGCTACGGAAAATATTGGTTTTCGTTAATGCAGTTCACCTGATAATCTTCCTATAACTGGTTTCCTTGGGACTGGACTAGAATCTGTCTCTGAAGTCCATTGAAATTTGAAGCTTAGAATCAGTAATGAGTTTTTAACCAGTTAGATGTTAAGCTTTTGTTTTTTTGGTTCCTCTATAACAGTAGTCAAATCTGCCTTTGCATTTTCTGAACGGTGTACCATTGAAATTTACGGTCTGAGTAATAAATGAGTTTTTCTACTTGCCATTGGTTATATAAATATAGTTAGAAATGATAAATGTTTATAATTAGAAATTGATTTGATGGGTAAAGTTATGACTGATTGCAATACCAACAAATGACCGTAGAATATGCAACCAGGAAGAATAGATTTTAAGGCCAGAGTTTAACCTCTTGAAATTCAGTAATAGGGATAAATTTTATTATTGACTGTACAAGCTGGCAAAGAAACGCCTGAACATAAATTGGAGTGCTCATGACTTGATTGGCTCATTATTCCTTATTGTGATTTTGGTGTCATAAGCCCTTCTATTTAAGTAAAAAATCATAGTTTGCAATAAAATAAATTACTTTTAAACTCAAAATTATAATCTTCCTCTGTGATTTTCTTTCATTGCTTTTTTGTTATTTGTTTTAAGTACTGTTGTGCTGCATTTTTCATAATATTACCTTGATAAATCTTGGAATGTTGGCAATCATATATTTGTAAATATATTTTACATGAACTTTTTCTCACATTTTATTCTTATTTAAAGCCTTTGAGGATTGTTTACACCAATGAATCAACAAAATGAATAATGAATCTGTCTGAAAAATCTTTTTCATATTGCTCATTGTTTTCGTTTCCGAAATGGTTAATCCATGAGAGGGCTATGATACACTTATAGAGAGACGCACATTTACAAGTTCTTTTGTTCATTTTCTGCCCAAAAATACGTTATACCTTGTTCATTTAAACTATAGTTTCAATGCATGTCTTTCAATCCTTTTGTTTTTATTTGACTATTGATTGATCTTTGGAATGGTGTCTGGATGTAGTATACACCTGCAATCGACATTTGGAGTATAGGCTGCATCTTTGCTGAAGTATTAACTGGAAAACCGCTCTTTCCCGGAAAAAATGTTGTTCACCAGTTGGACTTAATGACGGATCTGCTTGGTACGCCTTCATTGGACACGATCTCCAGGGTATGCCAACTTTTAAGTAACTTTTATGACTATTGACCATGTAAAATCGGTGATGCTTGAATTTGCACTTTATGTGTGTGGCGTGTTGTCTTCCTTTCTTTTTTTTTTTTTAATCTATCTAGGATTCCTTGGGTCAACCTTCTCCATAAAATTCAACTAATGTTCCCTCTCTGACATGCAAGCTTAGATAAATAGAAGCTGTTTATATTTTAACAAAAGTTCCTGATATCAAGTTTTCCCTCAATTTATCCAGGTTCGGAATGATAAGGCAAGGAGATATTTAACTAGCATGAGAAAAAAGCAGCCTGTACCATTTGCACAGAAATTTCCAAATGCTGATCCTTTAGCATTGCACTTGTTAGAAACGCTGCTTGCTTTTGATCCAAAAGGCCGACCAACTGCTGAAGAGGTTTCTTCTATTTAATAATACTTGTGAATTACTCTACTACCTCCCATGCCATTCTATTTTATTAAACTTTCACTGGTTTGTTTCTCTTTGGGTACATTATTGAGTGTCTTGAGTTATGTTGTTGTGATCTTTAACTTAATATTGATTGACTTACTATGTCTTGGTGTTTATTAGGCATTGGCAGATACTTACTTCAAGGGATTGGCAAGGGTTGAGAGGGAGCCTTCCTCCCAGCCAATAACAAAAATGGAGTTTGAGTTTGAAAGGAGAAGGGTTACCAAGGAGGACATACGAGAATTAATTTTCGGTGAGATACTAGAGTACCATCCTCAACTGCTTAAGGACTACATAAGTGGAACTGAGAGGACTAACTTTCTTTATCCAAGGTCAGTTATCTTTACTTTTTAATTTTCCAAACAGATTGAGGCATAATGAAATTTTCTTCTTGATCAATCCTCCATTGGTTTGTTTTATATTTTGCACAGTGCTGTTGATCAATTCAGAAAGCAATTTGCACATCTTGAGGAAAATGGGGGTAAAAGTGGGCCAGTAATTCCACTTGAAAGAAAGCATGTCTCGCTCCCCAGGTAAAATATTCCTTGCCTACTGTTCTGGATTTTATTTATTATTTCATTATGTTTTCCATTTGTATGTCTTTCCCCGTTCCTCATGTAAAAAATATGTGAATCAACTAATTTCTTGTCTGTTCTGGATAATACTGTGGCGTTTAATGGTTTCTTCAGTTACAGAACACAATCTTTTCAAGGGTGTTGGTCAAGTTAAGTTTTTTCTTTTCGTCAGAAAACAGAAAACCAGATTTCAGTTTCAAAATTTATATAGATTCTAGAAAACACTTATTATACGGCTTATAATTTTTCACTTTTAGACAATAAGTGCATTGTTTGGTTCTTGTAATTTATTCAAGGTAATTTGTAATTTTTTGAAAAATAGTTCAAACATGGTCTTTATTTCCTATTAACCATTTAAAATAAGCACATTTGCCTAAATGTTTTTTTTTATTTAGAAAATACAAGAAATAAAAAACTGAAAACATGAAACGTCTCCACAAATAGACACAACCTATACTTTCGAGATCATCTTGTTCTAAAGTTATCCCACAAAGCTGTGTGTTTGTAGGAGCAAAGTTGCATCCACTGAAAGAGAAGGAAAATGATAGCTTATCAATGTAGGTTAGGCACATGTGAAGCAAATTGTGGATGGACGAACCAACTTAATTATGATGCGGAATGTTGCATGCGATGCTAAATGATAGACTGATAAATGACATTATATTCATTTTTTGTGTAGTAATCTGCTAAAATTCTACTGTGCTTCCCCCTCAAAAAAAAAAAGAAAAAAAGAAGAAATAATGGACCATGAACATGTTATGCCATTATGTTGGTTTTTATGATACCAAAGGAACAATAATGGGCCTTTATTACTTTACAGGATTTTGGATTTTATTCTATTATGCACCCAACAGATAAAGCATCGATAGCATGGATATGGAACAACATTATGTCTTTGATTTTCCAAATGGTTACAATTTTCTATTAATTTTTTCATGTGTATTTTCAGGTCTACGATTGTACATTCAAGTTCAATACCTCCAAAAGAACCACAAAACCTAGCTTCCTTCAGAGATCAACAAGTTCCTGAGGAAGTGTATTCTGAAAGTTCTAGAAATAATGAAGGAATTCCTGTAAATATATCGAGGAGCGCACAGGCACCACAAAGAGTTCCTACAGGTACTCAAGTGCCTAACTGTCAATTCTATGCCACGGCTTTGATTTTGTTTCATGTGCATCTAATTTCAGTTTGAACTTGTATCAACAGCCAAACAAGGAAAAGGTGCAGGACCACTTGTACCATATGAGAGTGGAAGTATTGTAAAAGGTGCTTACGGTCCAAGAACAATTGCCAGAAGTACGATTCTTCCTCCTCAGGCTGTTCCTGCTGCGTATTTTTACTGCAAATCCAGCTCAGTAAAGCAAGAGCGGTCATCCATGGTACCGGCAAGGGACTTGCCCTCACAAAAGCAAGTCCACCCGTGTGGTATGGCTGCAAAATGTGGACCAGAGATCGCCATTGACATCGATTCTAACCCGTTTTTTATGACAAGGGCAGGAGTGAATAAGGTGGAGAATGCAGATAATCGTATTACAATTGACACAAACTTGCTGCAGGCTAGGACACAGTATGGTGGAATTGGTGCAGCTGCTGCGGCTGCTGCAACTACAGCCGCTCACCAAAAGGTTGGAACCGGTCAATACACGGTCGCCAGAATGTACTATTGAAGGATATAAGGAGAAAAACAAGTAGTCAATGTACATAAGTTTCGTTTTTTAAAAAAAAAAAACAAAGAAACAAAGAGAGAGAAACACAGTTGGTTTAGTTAGAGAATCGAGTAAAATAGGCAAACTTCAAAGCACCATAGTAAATAGCCTTCGTAGACGCTGGTTTTGAACGATCTACACGTCAAGTTTTCATCCATGAAGAAGTGAACACCTTCCATCTCTAAGAGTGAGTCTATCTCTCACACCCTATATAGCTTTCTCTGTATTGTAATTCGGTCGAGTAAGTGCAATAAAACTTGGATGAATAATAAGGTGAGTTATTTTTTATTGTATGAAGCTGCATATTTTCTTTTAACAATTTGTTGGCTTGTCTTGTTATTAGGAGTGTAATCGAGTCGAGCCAACCCGAGTTTTAGAGTGTGCAAGTTCTGCTCGACCAAAATTCCTCAAGTTGTCCTTTTCTTTGATTATGAGCTTAATTTTTGTAGTTGATGGCATTAATCGAGCAGCAATTTGATGTGGGTTGCTTCTTCTTGTTAGAGGCTTGAGTGAGAGTTCAAAGAAAAAGAGGGTTTAGAGTCGTTATTGAAAGAGATGAGAGATTGATGTGGTGGAGAGAGAGAGAGAGAGAGAGAGAGAGAGAGAGTGATGTGGCCAAGAAGACGAAAGATATGACGTGGCAAAGAAATACAAGTGGACAAGTCACATCAGTAATATTTGTTAAGAAGTAATCTGAGTGTATAATTGTTAGGACGCCTCAGTATGCAGACCCTGAATCCAACCGAACCCATGACATTTTGTCCTGAACTGGACCCAAAATAACATTAAGGCCAAAATCGTTCGGTTTAGGAAACATGAAGGCCGAAATTGACCAATAACCCCCTTTACATTCATTTCTCAGGCGAAGGAATTTTTGTCTACATGGACAAGCTTATTCTCCCTTATCTACATTGACAAACACTCTCATTAAAGAGGAGGTTTTTGGATTGGATGATCAACAGTGGTGTTTGGTAGGAAGATTTCTGTCTGATCAGGTTATCAATTACTAAAACTATTATGTTAGCAGTTTGTTGGTTTCGTTACCGCTACAGCAAAACAACGATTTGGCTTATGAAAAAAGGCTCACTTTTGTAATTAATTCCATTAGCAGTCCAAGTGTAGGTGTTTATCCCTTTCAAGGTCTTCTAGATAGGGTTGGGCAAATAAGTTGCCCAAACCCGACCATGTTAATATTAAGGTCTGGATTTAGTTTTTTAGTCCGCAAGGCCGGGCCGAGTTGGAAAAAATGGTCTGTTGCAAATTCCCGGCATGCTGGCAGCCCAGCTCGGCCTTTTTGAATAGGCGGGTTTGAGTCAAGCACTCAGCCCGATCGACTAAGTTGCAAAAATATGTTGCAGCTCAGTCCGACCCAGTGCTCAGCCCTACTTGTAGATCTTCAGAATCTTTGTATTTTCATTGGTGTAGCTCAATGTAATATCATTAGAAGATCATTGAATCGGGTGACTGTGTATCAACAAATCGTTTGATTCAGTGTTTGAGCTTGCTTAATGGGAAGTTGTTCCATTCGTAATCATAATTAAAAGCTTGTATTATAATTTACCAGTTTAATGAAGTCTTCATTATTTAAAAAATTACTTAAGGACCTACTAAAAAATTGGCAATTTTTTTTATTTGCGTCTGTATCGTCCCCTTTTTTATATTTTTGGCACGCTGACAATTAAAATGTAAATTATAAAAATACAGCCTTCATATAAAATACCAGCTAAATACCATCTGAATACCGAGTGAATATCATAATATTAATTAAATGCTATTTGCATATTAGTTCAATACCATAATAATATTTTATAAATATGAGATAAAAATTTGAAATCAATTTTATCTCGGTTGAAAAATAATTGAAAACAAGATGTTTACGCAAAAAATATATAGCTAAAAAGAAAGGTGAATGCTAAATTATTAGACCAATATTCAATCAGTATTTAGATAGTTTTTTATTTGTATTTGAAAAGTTTCCAAAAAAAATCCAGTCGGTATTCAAATGGTTTTTAAATAGTATTAGATTAGTGTTCAAAAAGTTTTCAAAAATACTATTCAATTGGTGTTCAATCAATTTTCAAAATAGTATTCGATTAGTATTCAAAAGGTTTTAAAAAGTATTCAATTGGTATTCAATATGTATTTAACTAGAATATTCAATCAGTTTTTAAATGGTATTTAACAAGTATCTAATTGGTATTCAAAAAGTTTTAAAAAAGTATTTAATTGGGAGAAATCCACGGTGGTCCCTCATGTATAGTGTATTCTCTCTCCCAGTCCCTACAAATTCTAAAATAGCCGTTTCAGTCCCTAACTTCAATTTCCACATGTCAAATTTGCTTATGTGGCAATATAAACAGTGAAAGATAAAATTTTTACTACAAAATTAGCCTTTGTTGCCTCTCATCAATTATGGGCAAATTCTTTAACTATTTACCACCACATCAAGCCATGCTCATGTCTTCTTTTTCCCACCACCACTACCACTTTTTACGTCTCTCTTTCTAAAACTCTGTTGTCGTTCTCATCTCTCCACCGTTGTTAGTTCTCTCTACCCTCCAAGCAAATCACCCATATCTAACAAAGTTTCATTTTTCACCCTCTTCTTCTATTTCTTTATGTTTTCAAACAAATCAAATTCCAAAAAAATAGAGAAGACACAAAGAAACAATTCTTGAAAGTTGAAATCTTTGTCACTTACATATTGCACTATTTCTTCTGGCTTGAAACCCAACAAACCAAAAAGCAAAATTGAGCTGCTCAAGATATATGACAAACATAATCATGTATGTCAAGATGATATACAAAATTACCGATGATACACAATAAAAGAGAACAATTTTGAAGTCGGATAATTCAAGTAAAAAACTCCAATAATCCGAAAAGCCCTGAAATCAAAAACCAATTAACAGAGAAATAGAAAGAAACCATTGTTGGATCAATTCAAGTTTGTAAAGACCGTGAAAAAAAATATAGCTAATTCACATTCATTTGAAGCCCATATATGGGCTTTACAGAGTAAAAAAAGTCAAAATGAAGAGTCTTGCAATCACTCCTTAGAGACATTCATATTCCCATTGGTCTTCTTTATTGCAAGCAGAAGCATCATAGAGTGTTTTGGAGTAAAGAATGTGTACAAGTTCATAAGTATTTAGGAAATTCGCTCCTTTTCTCTATGCAATAATTCAACTTCATAATGCAATCCATAATATTGGATTGTGAATGGTGCACTTTGTTAATTGATCATCCTTCCTTGCTAGTCAAAATTTATTTCATGTCATTTCTAAGCAGTTGGAATAAGCATGAAGAATATACTTTATCTAGGGGGACCAAATATTGCTTCAGAAATTTACAACAGGGAATATGCAAATGCATGTATTTGTGGAGCCGAGAAATAAAAAAAATTGTGAAAGTATATAAAAGTTATTCAAAGTATTGAGCTAAAGTGTAAGAGAATTGTGTGATCTTTTTTATTCATACAAACTTAAAAAAAGTCATTCAACGTATGTAAAAGTCATGGTCTATAAAAATTCATGACTTTTTGAATACGTGTATACTTTTATAGACTCTTTAAAAGTCCTAATTGAATATCACATAACTTTTATAGACTTTTTTTAAGTTTGTAAAAGTCATAATCCAATACACCTAAACTTTTAAAGAGTCTTTAAAAGTCATAATCCAATACCCCATGACTTTTTAAGTCTATAAAAGTCATTAAATGTCATAACCCAATACACCCTCCTACATCAGGCTTTTTGACACTAACTCAAAACATTATCTCAAATTGAATATGAATAATAAACGAGTAAAATAAAATTTCCAAAATTGTATCCAAATCTGCAAGGTTGATTCAGTCTTTTTCAGCATCATCGCGCAGGCTGGGAGCATTGGCGTTGTTAGTGGTTGGTTTCTAATGGGTTTTCTCTACTTCTGTAGCCTTGACAAAGATCTAGATCCAGTGGTGTGTTGAGTTGAGAGCATGAAAGAGATCAAATGTGATGCCAAAATATATGGGTTAAGAGAGAGAAAGGCTGAAAGGGAGAGCAAGGTGGTGGCGAAAGTGGTAGAGATGGTGGCGATGGAGATCTAGTGGTGTGAGAGAGAGAGAGAGAGAGAGAGAGAGTGTGGGAAAGAGAGAATGGCATCGATGGCGGTGTTGTAGGAGAGAGAGAGAGAGAGAGAGAAAGGTGAGGGTAATTTTGACATTGTGCTTCTCTCGTTAAATTTAACTAACAGAAGTTGGGATTAGGGATCAAAACGGCTATTTTAAAACTCATAAAGAGTGAGAGAGAATACACTATATATGAGGGATTGTCATAGATTTTTCCATATTTAATAGGTATTAAATAGAGGCGCAATATACGTCATCGCGAGTGAGAGAAGATTGGAGTTGGCAGCGAAGAAAGAAGCCCGAAGGTGGTGGCGATTCGAAGAAAATGACGACGAAGAAAAGACGACCCGATCTTTGATGGAGAAAAGATGAAGCGATGAAGACAGAGAATAGTTGAAGCTACAAAGATGGAGATCTATGATGGAGGCACACTCGCCTGTGAATGGAGGCACAATATCTGACGATTGAAGGCACTTTGACGATAGAGAAGAGGACAAAGAATGCGAAGCCGCGGCTGCGACGATTTCATATCTCTCAAAACTCTCTCTATGTTTTTTTTATAGAAAAACACACAAATATGTTTACATTTTGGTCAAATGATTCGAGAGTTGTAGATATAATTGAACAAAATCACACAATTGCAAATTGAAAATTTAAAAATTGGTATAGAAATAAAAATCTCGGTGAGGATACAAAAGCAAAAAGATGCATATCTATTTACAATTCAAGAAAATATTTGCAAGGGACCGTGTAATTAAGTCCCTTCTGAGTAGTTTTCCCTTTAACCATTCCCTTCATATTATGAACTAGAGGTGTAAGCGGTGCGATTTGGTCGGTTTTAATTCTTCAAATTAAACTGCGCCGCAAATTGCTGTTTGAACAAATTGTAACCGCAGTTAAACCACTAGTGTGGTTAAATCCACTAATTCTAACAAGTGGTTGCGGTGTGATTTTGTCGATTTTTTGTGGTTTGTGTTTTATTAAATGTATAAAAAAATTAAACAAGTAATCAAAATAAATTACAACATTGAAAAATAATCTTAGTATTGCTTCGTTAGAATTGTTATTGTGTTCCGCCATAATTTTGCAATTATTGCAAAAGGAATAAAATCATGCAAGAAGGAAGGATTGGAGCAAATTAAGGAAGGAAATCAATTAGAGGTTGCAGACTTGAAGTAAAAGGAATTGTTTGGAGAACAAGAAAAAGAAATGATCCTTGAGGGGGTGATAGATTTGTAAATATTGCCCTGGGAACCAAAGGAAATTCAGAGAAGCAAAATGCGGACATAAACACAAACAAGGAAAGTCCTTGAGGGGGTGCAAAAACTGTAATAATTGCCCTGTGGAACAAACCAAATAACGCAGTAATGTTTCCTAAAGGGGGATGACAAATTTGTAAATATTGCCTTGGAGACCAAAGAAATCACTACAAATTTGGAACGTGGGAAACAATTTCAAGAGGATTTGATGGGATTCAAACGTGACTCTTGGTAGCCAAACAACCAAAATAGTATAAATAGATATAAGATGCACATCGAAAAAAGGACCTCTCTCTAACACAACACAAAATACAAAACACAACACCCTCATAGGTTAATCTATCTTTTTTCTCTATTTGTTCTTCAACCTTAGTCATTTTCTATTCTCTATTAGATTTTGTTAATGTAAGCCCTAGCCCCAATTCATTGTATATGTACATTTTATTTTGGAAATAAAAATATGAGGCATTGGTTTTATCACTCATTTATTTTTTGTGCATATATGATTGATAAAATGTCCATGAATGAATATTCGGCACTTGAGTTATCAAGGTTGAGGACCTTAATAGTAGAACCTGGAAGTGATAAAGAATTTCATTCTAAACATCCCTAGTCGATTATAACCATGGGAGTGGAAATAAACTAAGACTAGTATGAGCTCTGTGCGATGATCATGTTCTACGGGTCATGGATAG
>CAODLS010902526.1:0-12808 GCA_948243855.1 Flueggea neowawraea | reverse complement strand
AATTGAAATGCTGAACTTGAAAGCACAAATTATGGCCGTCAACTTTGGACAAATACTTGGCTAGCTTCCTTCTCTTTTTCATTTCATTACGAGCTATAATTCTGGAAGTGCTATTTTATTCCTTTCAGCAGGGTTTTCATTCTTTTCTCTATTGTAGTTCTAATTCATCATTAGGTCACAAAAGCTCAAAAATGACAATTCTATATAGTTTTCTTCTTTTTTCCTTGTTTTATAAGTAAATGGAATCATTTTTTGGAAATGAAAGTGTTTATTCAAAGAATAATATATCATAATATTTCATAGCACTACCTAGCTAGCTAGATTAACATTCTATTACTTCAAAAGCAGAAAAATACAAAGAAAAATTATTCAAAATCTTTCTGGAAAGAAGAGATTGTTTTCTTGTTTAACTACTAATTAATACCTCATAATTATTAGTTATTTGCATTGCTGTTGCATGCATGTAATTACAAAACTAAGTATATGATTCTCAAATGTTTTGATTATCGGTTTTCCTATTTATCAGAAGAAGAAACATGGCTCATAGCCATATGTTAGTTATGTTGACATATTATCGTGTTACGGAATACAATCAAATTTTATTTATCAGCTTAAGTTTTAGGTGGATTATTTCTTAATATAGTATCAGAATAACTTATAGTAAAAAAAACTCGAATTCAAATCCCATCATTGTCAATATTAACTAATTAATAGAATTAATTTAGAATAAAATAAAAGAAAGACATACAGATTTTAAACCTTGTGGATTTTAAGTTGAGGCATATAAAATCAGATTCTTATCCTCACAAATCAATTTAACTTTTTTTATAAAATAGTTCTTGATATATTGTACATAGAGTCCAAACTATGCACGGACACTCACTGTATATATTTATGCTTTTCCTACCATATTTCTGAGTTCGCATTAGAAATAATCACATGGCAAATCCTACCTCTCTCCCGCGCTGTCATCTTCTTCTGCGTCGTCTTTTTCTTCCTTCTGCTTTGCCTTGATGTCTTTTTCTTCTCTCTCGACTCTAACCTCCAATC
Source organism: Flueggea neowawraea (assembly GCA_948243855.1). NCBI lineage: Eukaryota > Viridiplantae > Streptophyta > Magnoliopsida > Malpighiales > Phyllanthaceae > Flueggea > Flueggea neowawraea. The sequence continues at coordinate 11,758 of CAODLS010902526.1, read as the reverse complement.
TTCCTTCTTCTTCTCTTGCACGTACATAAATTAAACCTTCTTTATCAAACTTACCTCCAAAAACTACATCCAAAAATTGTCACCTGAGAATTACCTCCAAAAATTGCATTAGCTGCTTGCAGTTCACTTCTCTATTAAACCTCTACAACCTCCATGGTATTCTCTATGGTAGGAACACCCACTAGCGAAGTTTGTGTCATCTTTGTCAGCTGACAACTCGACTACACAATAAGAGTTGAACCAAACTATCTAACATGGTTCAACGAAGATCAATTACTATTTTCTTGGCTACTTTCTTCTATATCTGAAGCGACTTATCCCCAGTTAGTCAGCCGAAATTACCGCAGCAGATTTCTGGAGGGCGTTAGCATTAGCATTAGACTACCGAGTGGTGAGACTGCCCAACGCACTCAGTTGTTGCTCGAATTACACAATCTGCCAAAAGATGACAAACCAGCGTCTCAACACTTATGTCAAACCAAAGCCCTTATATTCTCTCGCACTTGTCGGTCAACCCATCTCCACAGTGAAGTTCAATGCGATTGTGTTTCGTAAATTAGGTGCAGATTATAATTGATATAATTAGTTGTTTGCTGCTTTACACTAACAAAGTGAAAATGCTCCCTTTCATGTTTTTCATGGCCAACTCGTTGCATATGAACTCCTGTTAAAGTCTCACGAACCGATCTAAAGCGACAATCTTCATTATCTCAGCCGCGACGCAACATTTAGGCCGTCGTGGGTTCTGCTTCTCTGATCAATCTCGACGGATCACTTGTCAAATATGTGGCCTTAGCAATGTGTAATTTTCTCTTCTTATAGAGCATAATGACTAGAAGCGAAAGTTCGAAGCACAAATAACCTTCTTTAAAGAAATAAGCTCAACTTCTTGATCTTCATGACTTCATTCATAAATTAACCCACAAAAAAGCTATAAACAAACAGCACAGAAAGGGAAAATTGGCAACTTTATGTTGATGCGGATCAAGTAGCTTTGGATTTCATGAAGGACTTGATTTGGCAAAAGGGGCTCGATCAAGTGGCAGAACTTCAAAAAACCATAAATTTTGATTCATGATGAGTAACATGACCCATAATATATCAAATCAAAGCTCATTCAGAGCTCTATGATCAGTTCTGGGGTTTACTTGTAACTCCACAATTTTCACGCCCAAAAATATCATTTGAAGCCTTTTTGGAGGCCCAAAATATTTTAGTAGGGTTATTTTTGTCTTTTTGGGTATTAGGGTTGTACTTCGACTTTTAATCATGTTGTGGCTGAATTTTCATTCAATTTTAATGAACAATAATATTTTTTTGAGAATTTTCTCCAAACTTTTGAGTTTTTGATGCCTATTTTTCTAGTATTTTTTGAATCAATAGGTTTATAAAAAAATATGTCCGATATTCGCACTCTAATCAACAGACTCAATTATGTATGCTTGTTCGTTATAGCTTCTGCTACGTCACATATCCACACTCAACCTCAACCAATTAAGAAAAGATTAAAGAAAGACTAATCTACACTTAATCAAACTCCATTGATCAAATCCCTGCATAAATTATCAAACGGCTAAAAACCCAAATAGTAATTGTGTGGGAAAACAAATAATGGGGGATATACATTTTTATGAACTCTTGAATAAAAATTTATAGAATCACAAGACTCAGTTTCAAAATTTGAACCCATACTATCTAAAATTTCAAGCATATTGTCGAACAAATAAAAATTACAAATATATAGATTTGTTTATATTTGTTTGTACGTTATTTTATGTTTATGTATTGATCGAAGTTGATTAAATCTTATTTATAAACAAATATAAGCATAAAAATAACATATAAACATATATAAACAACATAAAAATAAATATAAACAAGAACACATGAATTGAAAATTTATATCCGTAAATTTAAAAATTATAATTGTTCAGATGAAATATTATAAAATATATTTGTAATAAATGTACATATTCCTAAAAAGCAATTTTGGTCAATCTTGTTGGGGCCCACCTTGATGGCGGGGCTTGCTTCTATTCTAAAGCATTCTTCACAACAAAAATGATCCAATTCTGTAAGTAACAAGGAATTAATGATCAAGAAGATAATATATAATCAGACGGCTCATTAATGATCAAGAAACCACTAAAAAAGATATATAAATTAACAAACAGAAACAAAGAAAAGCTTAACGCCATATATATATATATACTTGGAGCGATCTTTTCATACAACAAGTTCCCTCTAAAAGCGCCGAAGCATTATCATCAGAACAAAAATAATTCAAAGGAGGAAAAAAAACGCCATGCCAATGGTACGACCACCACCACCACCGCCAACAACAATCTGTGGCGATCACAAGGTCTTCAAAGACTCCGACATGGCGGAGGCCGCCGAGCATCTCATGCAACTCAGCAGCGAAGACAGATCGAACAGCGTCAGCAGCAGCATGAGCCCTAAAAGCTGTGTGAATAATAATACTAAGAGCTTGGAATCGCAGGCGGGGAAAGATTTGTTCGGTGGAGCTAGTAGTCGGGAAGAGATAACTTCGAGGAAGATTGAAGAGATATTCGGAAAAGATGACGTGGATTACATGGAAAGGTGGCGGCCGGAGAGGAAGAGAAGGTATAGGTCTATTGCCAGTATTTATAAGGAGACGTCACCAGCAAATAATGTCAGATATGAGTCCGAAAGGCGGCTGCCGAAGAGGAAGCAAAAGTATAGGTCTCTTGCCAGTATTTATAAGGAGACATCGCTGGTGGTTGATATCAGGTATGAGAAGGAGGCTGAGTATTGATATTGATCAGTGAAGCTCTATTGTTTTTTTTTTCTTCTATAGAATAATTACTTTAGAGGTCAGAGAAGAGGGAGAAAAACCAGTTGAAGTGGTACACCCAGTTGATATAGTTTAGTGTGATTTTTTGCTCTTTGCATGATATGATTTTGAGAAAGATATGCTCCTATAATCCAAACTATTTGTCAACTTTTTAAATTTTCTTGCTGTTTAGTTAAATAAATTCATAGATGCATACACCCAGAAAGAAGCATATTGGATAGAGGAGATGTTGATTTGTATTGAGTCTCAATTTGGAGGAAAGGTAGATTTGTGTTTACAGATGAATTTTTGATGATGATCAACATTTGATTGACTAGAAAAAAAATGCTTTATTGTTACCAAAATGAACAATGTTTAATAGCTTTAACAGATTGAAAGCTCAAATTATGGCCGTTAACTTTGGACAAACACCTAGCTCCTTGCTCTATTTCGTTTATATGGGCTGAAATTTTTTCTCAGTGTGCTTCTATAGTTTATAAGTGACAATATTCTATAGTTTCTTAAGACATTGTTTTAAATGTTTTTGCTCGGATTGGATTTATAATGTCTTGTAGTGATAGAAATTTTATACGCTTCGACTTGTTTTGATGTATGGATACTATCTTTCGTGAAGATCTTTGTAAATTGTTAGACAAATTTTCTTCATTCCTCGATGTTATAGCCTCATAGCACAATGAAAGCATTTTGAGTAGTGTATGTTTTTCTTATTGATTCCTAATCCACATCCTATGTGTTAGATTAATAAAATTACGATTTATTAAAAAAATACTCTATAGCTTTTTCTTCTTATTTTTTCCCTTGTTTTATAGATAATGGAATCATTTCTTGGAGATGGAAGTGTTTACTCAAAGAATGATCCTGGATAAAAGATTTCCTAGTAACTAGATTAACAATTTTATTACTTCAAATTAACACAGAAAAACGCAAAGAGGAATTATGGAAATTTTTTTGAAAGAAGAGAGAGTTTTTTGTTTAAGTGCTATCAATACTTTATAATTTAATATGTTTAATAGTATTTGCACGCAATATAGTATGGGATTCTCAATTCTTTTGATTATCAGTTGTTGCTATAAATGCGCATGAAATAAGGCAGCTTTAGCTGTTGGAATTAAATAACTTCTGCTTTAATTTAAAATTTAAATCTAACTGTCAGTCTTTTGTGGTAGTAATCCATAAATTCCTATATAAATTCTGTTGGGTTTTAGGTTTACGTTGACTATAAAAGAAGAAGAAGGCAGAAGCCTCAGAGAGAGAATGAAGTCTTGAACAAAAACTGAAAGTGTTGAACCTTGAAGGCTTGGTGAAAATTTCACCAATTTGATCCCTTGGAGGAGACGAACCCAATGAGAACATTGCGGAGCTACAAAATGATCATCTAGCCTAATGTGTTCGAGCCTGAAAAACAGGATTAGACGACATGTAAGTGGCACTAATATATATAATCACACCATAGGACCAGCCTCTCATTAGACCAACTCATATTTCATCCAACAAAAACTATATTCACAAATATTTCAGCTGTAGTATTCGTAATAGTTTTTTACTCACTTTCAGAAGCAGAACGAGCAATAGTGGGTTTTTTCTGAACACTCCAAGAGATAAGAGAATTACCCATTAAGATGGCATAATTAACCATTCCTAGATCGATGATCATCAAGACAACCACCCCAGTCACGGTAATTTTTTATTTTTTGGTCGGTGTCTCCCATAAATTCCTCAAAGGAAAACAATGGTTTAGGCCCGAGGTGTTGGAACTGCGAGAATACCTGATAGAGGAAATTGAATCTGATTAATGGAAGAAGTCCGCGAAGAGGTTTACAGTGCATTGGGCGTACTATCTGAGTTTGGAATGGTTAAAAGAGAAAGCCAAGAAGGTGCTCTTTTGGCATTTCAAAGCAATATTGTCGATGATTTAACTGAAGCACTTTGAGTTTTCTTCTTAAATTGATAGTTTTTTTTTTTCTCAAGAGTTTTGATAAGCATGTTTTCTTGCAAAATCTTGTACAAGCATTTTTTCCATGATTTTCTTAGAACACTCTTTTGAGTTCTAGATGAATAAAACTATTAGGATAATGACTTATAAAAAACGATATCTTCAACAATAATTGGGCTTGAGAACCTATGAGAAGCCCATATATACTAATTATTTATAGTTGACACGTAAACCTAATTAGACTTTAAACCTCTATAACATTTATACTACAAAACAACATCATCTCTCTACACAAGAGAGAGAGGCCGTTGACCTCTATGATGAAAGAAGAAGAGATTGTTCTTCTTCAATCACTCTTGATTTTTGCATTTGTGTGGATTTTCGTATAACACATAAAACGCAAAATTAGTCCATACATATTTATCGCTTAACAACAATTGTGGTTTGCATGTAAGACTAGTATAACAAATAGATTTGCTTCCGTTTCTAGTTATGGTTTCTATTAGGCTTATCAAAGTTAATAAGTTGAATCATTTATTTATTTATGATTGTTCAGTTAATTGTTTGTTACATGTAATTTCAACGGTTGAAATGACAGAGAGAAAAAAATGAAAAAAAAGTCTAATTTTTTGAGCTGTGTTTAGTATTGAGGTATTTATTATTATTATTTCATTGACAACAATTTTTCGAGCTGTGTTCAGTCGTTGAGGAAATGAATGGATTTTACTTCTGTGTACATATTGATTTTTTTAAAAATTTGAATAGTTTTAATGTATTTTGGAGAGTCTTCTATGCTGCTTAATGGAATAATTACAAGAGAGAACTTTTTTTAGCGTTAAATTGAATTTTCTGAACTGCCAATTGCCATTCTAGTTTTTATTTTCTCTTTGGTTTTTGTTCAAATGATAGTTAAGCTTGTTCATGTTTTTTTGACTGCAGAATCGTGATGGCTTCTAAGAGGATTAACAAGGAGATGAAGGATCTTCAGTGGGATCCTCCTACTTTGTGCAGTGCTAGTTGTTTTATTTGTTCCTTCACGTTTTCTTTTCCTTCGACTGATCTAAGTCCCACGTATTGTTGTATCACAACAAATAGTTGAGATTCTGGCTGTAACTCTGGTAAATTTCTGTTCAAATTCGAAGCCGGTAATTTTTTTTTTTGGTAAGTAGCTGGGTATTTTTCTGGGTTTGCTTATTTGTTTCAGAGTTCATAACTTCTTAAATTTATTCGTCAATGATTAAACTAAATTAAAATTTGCGGACATGAGAATCTAGCTCGATGGGGCCTAAACATAGAAGGTGCAGAAATTAAAGAGTTAATTATGCCATATGTCTCAAATGAAATTCAGATTTTGATAAAAAAATGCGAAGTTTGGTAATTAGGTGAATACCACATTTTAAGTTTTAGTTTTGGCATATGCCATCTTTTGAAAATTGATCTTAAAAATATCATATTCATTCAAACAAAAATCAAATTTTCAATCAATTTTTCATTTCTTTCTCTCTCCTCATTTCTCTCTCCTCCTCTTCTCTCCCACACTCTCATTTCTCTCTCTTGGTATCTCTCTTCCTCTCTCGAACCCTAGCCGCTCTTTCTTGTCCACCCTCCCTCTTCTGCCACTTGTCTCTTCCTCTCTCTCTCCTCTTCCTCATTTTCTCTTTCTATTTCTTCCTCTCATTCACTTTCTCAATCGTAGTTCTTTCCTCTCCTTTCCTCTGCTCTCTTGATTTTCATTCTCTATCCTCTACTGTGTTTTGTCCCACCATGTCTAAGCAATGTGCGGTGGCAGACACGATCTGGTGGTGAACGACGCGAGACGGAATTGGAGTAGCGGCGTTACGCATTTTGGTTGCTTAGATCTCAGTGGCGGCAACTAGGGTTGAAACCCTAGTTGTTGCCTTTGTTTGGTTGAGTTAAATTACAAAAGTTCCCTTAATTTTAAAATTGTTTTCACAAAAATCCTTTTTGTTGTTTGTTCATATATGCTTTTGTGAGGGTAAATGGTTTAATGTAGAAAAATACTTCAAAACACAATTTCTGTAGGTTGATTTTTTTTTATTTTAGTTGAGTTTGATTGATTTTGTGTAGGGGTGATTAAATTTGGAGACCTTCGTAGACATTTGAAGACATTCGAAGACGTTTGGAGACCAAATTAATTATCATCAAATAAATTAAAATTCGTATATATATATATATATATATATTAAGCTTAATTGAAAAGAAAAATAAATAACACTCAGAAAATTTGTTGAATCAATTTTTTTATAAAAAGCAATTGTGAGATTTTGACATCTTTGGAGACTTTCTGAATTAAATTAAACTCTTCATAAAAACTGTAAAATTCCTTTTGGAGACTTTTAAAGACTTTTGGAGACCTCTGAAGACATTCTAGAAAATAATATATTTTTTTACTGAAATTCATTTTTTTGTGGAAAAATCAATTTCTCACTAAAATATCGCTATTTCTTGCGAATATGGCATTTTTCAAATGAGTCTTATTTTTCTGGATTTTTTCAAAATTGGTATTGTTAGAAGACAATTTTCAAAATTAGTATTTCATTTTTGTATAAAAGTGTGATTTTTTTTGAAATTAAACTCAGATCAGGCCTTTCCTTTAGGGAAAAGCTCAAAGATATTCCAAAAAAGAATTTAAATTTCAAAAATATAAGACCATTTAAAATGAATACAAGTCATTTTATATAATCACAAAAATGGAAAAATTTGACCTTTTGACCATTTTTGACAGCGTGTCAGAAATTTGATGGTGTGTTGACTACACGTTAGAAAGTCTGATCACGCGATAGAAAATGAGTACAAAATGCGATCAAAATGTACTCAGAATTCTCTATATAAAATGAGGCCAAAATGTTCTCATTTTTACACATATGAAAATGAGTACTGACTGATCACTTTAACCATTACAAAATGAGTACAAAATAAGAACAAATTGTTCTCATTATTCTAGATCAAAAAATGAGCACTGATTAATCACTTTAACCAATACAAAATAAGTATAAAACGAGACCAAATCGTTCTCATTTTTGCACATTTGAAAATGAGTACATAACGAGCCAACTAAAAACTGAGTACATAATATACCAACACATACTTACAAAAATGAGTACATTTTACGAATATTTTTTAATTTATAAGACAAAAAATTTACATAAAGTTAGGAATGGGGTTGCAGATAGAGTTTTGAAACCCACTTCGCCGCCCCGTCATCAACGCCACTGCCATCCACTCTCTCAATCTCGCCCGTAACCCTACTTTTTTGATCTCTTTGTTGTTTGTCGCTGTGAAAGTACTCTCTCCCCTTCGCATTTGGTTCGTCACTCTCTCTCTCTTTCTCTCTCTCACATCACCGTTGCTTGTGTTCTCTCTATTAGTGTCATCCGCCATCGTTGCCAGCCTGAGCCGCTTCCCATCACAAAGAATCTCGCTCGTCAGATCTGGAATAGCAAAAAGAAGAAGATGAGGAGAAAGATTAGAGTAAAAAGATAAGAAAAGCAGAGAAGAGAGGGATGAGCCCAACGGATGGGAAAGAGGAAGAAGAAGAGGAAAAGACCACAGGCAGAGGTGCAGAGGGAGAAAGGAAAGTCAAAACAGATGATAGGAAAGGAGGAAGCATGTTGAGAAAGTGTAAAGAGAGAGAAAGTAGAGAGAGCGAAAACTGTCAGAGAAGAGTCCAAATCCGTATATATATTTGAGTATTCCTAAAATTATAGTTTCGCCTTTTGTACTTTAGAAATTTTAATGCATTGCAGCACACCAAAGAAAATATAATTGTAAAAATGAAGAGATGGAGTAATTTCCTTTCCTTTATGAACAAATTCCCAATTCCAGTTGCATGAGCTAGAGCAAGAAATGAGCATGATTTTTTTATCTTATTTTTTCCCTGAAACAGGGGTGAAAGTATTACATTATCAAGTATCCAATCAAAAATAAATAGCATTTCATTAATGGATAATTAAACAGAAGATTGAGAATTTATCTCAATATGCACAATGGAAGAATTTGATTGGATAGACAAGAAATAACCAGTGGCAACTACCATAAATCACTTTATTAGAACGATGGAAACATAACATGTATTCACAGTTTAACGCTAAAGTTCTTGCAGGGCTGTTGCTAAATTAGGAGACTAGGAGAGTCGATAAGTGGGATGGGCTTGCACATTAAGTAGGTAACTAAGCTTGTGATTCAAGATGCATGCTTTTTTGTCCCGTGACACTTTCAAAAGTAAGGAAGGGGTAACATAGTTGAAGAAGTGATCATTTCGGCTTTTTCGCAACCGCCAATAGATGCAAATAATCAAAGTTAAGGTTTTGGACAAAATTGCAGACACTACCACCTACTCCTAAAGGAGCTAAAATCATGAGTTTTCACCCTATAACTAGCAATCCTCCCCTTTCGGGTATTCTGAAATTGAACGTGGATACAAGATAACAACAAAGAGGGACAAATTGTTCTCCACTTTAATAGATAACAGAAAAGATTAACTGTGGATTAACGGTTGGTTATTTTTTATAGAAAGTTAAAAGTTTATGATATATGATGATATTTTTGAAAGAATTAATTATTTTTTTATAATAAGTGAAAAGTTTAGATTATTTTTTCTTGTTAAACCTTTAAATTAAATAATTGTTTTGAAAATCATGTGAGAATTATATAAGAAAACAGGCATGCGAGAATGAGGTATATATTTAATTAGAAACAAACAAACATGTATCATTTATTGTTGGAAAAAGCGGTTCGCCCATGACGGATGAACAGAACTCGGTGGGTCAAGGTGTGAACCGAGACCGTGGACCGAGTCCATTTAGCGAGCTCAATTGAGATAGGCCCAAAAGACCTATGTGCTAAACTTATTAGGCCTATTGGGCCCAAAACCCATTTAAGGGCTTATATATATGAAAGAAGAGAAAGGGTTCTTCATTCATTCCAATCCCACTAAAACGTGAGAGAGAGAGAGAGAGGAAAGGAAGAAGAGAGCTATTCTTCCACCATGCCACCTCTCTCCTTTCTCCACTCGCTCCTCGTTCGTCGATGGTCCCGATCCGCACGGTATTTAGGCTGCGAAACAGACGAGTACTCCCGTCGCCAACCCGACCGTGCTTTGCTCATGAGACCAATATCAACCGATCCTGACCTTTGTCTTCCGCTGCTGGTTGGGTCGAGCTTCCGCAGGAATCGAGGTAGATAACACGAACCTTCTTTATTATACTGTTTATTTGTTAAACCGGTAGCTAGATTCCTTCAGTGATATCAGAGTGGAGAACGAATTTTGGATTATGATTCAAAATTCTTGTTGGTCTCTGTCTGTAATATCTACTGTGGATTTATTGTATTTGACTTTTTATTCCGAACGTCGTTTTTGGTTCAAGTCTGTCCGGAGCCAAAAACTGAAAGTTGGATTTTCAAAATTTTGATAAAATATTTGAGATCAGCTACCTCAAAAACATTAGCTTCCCAAGTTTCGTTGCGAAATTCTAGTGGAAAGGTCTTCAAATCGACGAAAACCCGATCAAAAAATACTGAGTGAGAAGCTTACAGATGAATTTTTTATCTGATAAGAATGGCGACGTGGTGAGTTGTGATTCGTCCACACGGCCCACTCAGAATGCGACACTTGGCGGAGAATTAATTCAGTCAAAGTTGACCGAGACATCGACCACTCATCGATCGACACATATCACCTGGGACCATGTGAACCCATTTTTGGCAACCAATCACTGCCCGACACGTGTCATATGTGACACGTGACCCAATCAGAAGTCCACATGTGGTAGAAGATTTCAAAAGAATTTTTGGATAGATGCGCCACGTGGACTAATGAGAATCTGCCACATGTCACTATCGTCACGTGACATCCACGTCACTATGACACGTGGCACTGCAACCACGTGTCACACACGTTACGATGACATGTGTCATCCACATCATTAAATTTTAGACCAATGAAATTGTGACACGTGTTGGTCATGACACGTGTCTCTATGCAACTACGACACGTGGCAGCATTCTGGAGTCCCGCGTGTCTTGCACGCTCTGAGTGACAGGTGTCCCGACCTCTAAATTTTGTAAAATTTTTTGCAGAATTAAAATTTCGATTTTTCTGAAATTTTTGACATATTTTTCACAATTTTTTGAGTTCCAAAACTATTGTTTCCAAATTGTTTGGATATTAAAAGTGGTGTAAAAATTATGAAAAATGTGTTTTCTGCCAAGAATTATTTTGGAGATTAATTTTCAAAATAATTGATTTTAAAAACATGCAAATATGGTTCTCATTTAGATAATTAAAATGAGATTTCAATTATTTGGAGAATACGCGAGTGCATATATACCCGTTTTATTTGTAATTTATTACGAAGATACGAATGAGGTAAAACCATGTTGCATCGAAGGATGTGCGAATTAAGGAAGAATTTGCACGACTCCCAAAATGAGTATTTTGGGATTGTGGAGGTTGTAAAGAGAATAAAATAATTGTGCATAGGTGATGAAAGTTCGCTTACTTCATAAGAGATTATGATTCTTATCACCAATATTGGTTAAAGGTATTAGTCCATACTAGAATTTCATGGAAACATGATTCCTTAAGTATCTTGAAAAGATACTTGAAGATTCTAGTAAATAAAAATATTTTGACATTGATATGTCCAATATTTAACCATGATCACGAAGAAAGATCATGAGAAGTGGTAGATTCACTTTGAGGTCGTTTGATTTATAGAATTCTTCGAAAATTTGGCACAACCACTTTTGAATTATGTTCTAACATATTGGATTGTGGTCCATTATGTTTCCAAATTGGTAGGTATAAGCTTAGCGCTATATGAGTTTGGAATTATATTGGGATATTTAAGCATTATTCACGTGTTAATGCTAACCAATGTTAATGTACGTGTATTAAAATTGAAATTGATTGTTTGGATATCATGTTAGTTCAATAAATGATATTGATTTTATTTATTATTTTTTTG
>CAODLS010902522.1:0-16610 GCA_948243855.1 Flueggea neowawraea | reverse complement strand
CGTGTATGCTGTCTCGGATTCCAATAGTTATTTGATTGCTTTCAGTAATGGGATGTTAATTTCCATATTCTCGAACATCTTTAGGATTTATTTGTCATCCTCTCCCTTCTTTTCTTGGCCAAATGGTGAGGAAAAGATGGTTTTTCTAGATTAACAGTTACTGCTTGTTGTTGAGAGTCTTCGATTTGCTTTTCAACCTCTTTCTGGGTATCACCCTTCACGTCAAGACCTTGTCGTGATGCATGCTTTTCCATCACCATCAGGGATTGTCTTCTCACTATGAAGATTTATTATATGGACATCTTGTCTTGGTTCACAGTGGGTTGTGATGGGACTTTCCCTTGAATTATTCACCGAGATGGCTAACTCGCTAATTTGATTGCAAATGTCTTGCACCTCGATTTGCTGCTGAAATTGCTGAAGCTATTGAGCACTATTTTGTAGGAGTTGTTGAGTTGCTTGAGTCATTATAACTAAGCTTTTCATAATTTCCTCCAAACGTTGAACTTTGTTACCAAGATGGGGCTATGAAAGTGTGGACCATAGCAGATCTTGCAAAGGAATGTGGTTATTCTGTTTGTTTCCATATCTCAGATTGGGTGGTCCCTCCATCCAGGATTGTAAGAGTTTGAATAGGGATCATACTTCCTTTGTGGTTATCCAACATAATTATTCACTACATTAATTTGTGCCCATTGATCATCATCATGCAAAAAGTAGCATGCATCTGTAGGATGGCCTTGTTCACCACATATCCCACATACTTGGACTTTTTGAGGCTTAGGTGCATTATTGTTTAATGCACAAACAGTTTGACACAACAAAGAAGTGAGTTCTTCAAATTCAGAATTCTTGGTGGATGTCTCATTAACACTCTTTGTTGAAAATTATGTCTTGGTAATGAATTGTTGAGAATTTCAGGTCATAACATAGATTAATCCTAAGCTTCCCACGGTGTTTTGCTAATAATGTCACCTCCACTAGCTGCATCCATCCATCCTCCTTTCCAATAGAAGTAATCCATTATAAAAATATTGAATTAACAGTTGTTTAGAAATTCCATGTTGTGGGTAGCTAGCACACAATCTTTTAAATCACTCCTAATACTTATACAAGATTTTTGAATCCTTCTGCCTAATGCTGTAAATTTCTCTCCTCAAGTTAGCAGCTCTGGATGCAGGAAAGAACCTATCGAGAAATAACTGAACTATGTCCGCCCAAGTATCAATTGAACCAAGAGGTAGGTAAAATAACCAATCTTTTGCTTTATCAGCCAATGAGAATGAAAAAGCTTGTATTTTGATTTGGTCTTATGAGATCCCTTATGGCATGAAACTAGAACATATAATGTGAAACTACTTTAGGTGTTTGTTTGGGTCTTCATTCTTTACACCATGGAACTTGGGTAAAAGGTGAATCAACCCGAACTTATATTCGAATGGAACATGCAGTGGATGATACTGAATATATAGTGGTTGTTGAATAGAGGGTGGAGAAGCTAGCTCTCTTAAAGTCTGTTATGCTTGAGAATTAGGTCGAACAATAGGTGGTGCATTATTGTTAGCCATGTCGACATCTAAATCATTTTCGACTGAAGAATCAAAGGTCTTTACAGTAGCCTTGCTTCTTTTTGCAGTCTCTTTCCTAGATTTTTAATTTCAGGATTGAATTTGAATTCACATGCAAAGGAAGAACACATATAAGCAAACAAGAAAATGAAGCAGTGAAGCAATCAGACAAAATCCTTAACACCAGTCCTTGGCAACGACGCCAATATTTGATGGGTTTCGAAACTAGAAAACTAATTCCGACTCTAGAAGTCAAAATAAATAAGATTTGAGAATAGTGGTGGGTAGCGTTGAATCCACAGAGACTAGTAAAAATTCGCCTAATAGAGCAATTAAATAAACCAAGAACATAGAATTATTAATGAAGAAATCAATATCAGGATAACTAAGGTACATCTTCATCTCACTTTGTTAATCGATCATAGGTAACGAAAGATAAATCAATATTATTCATACATGCAAGTTATAGTTACAGGTGATGCACACATGATTAGATTCTGAGTTACTGCATTTGTTTAATTTTAGTTTCGTCGGGTTTTTAAATTTATTGTCAGAAATTATTTTATAAAATTAAATATTAAATGTCTTATCTGATTTATTTATTTAATCCATGTAACTATGTATTATCTGCTTTGTTTTCAAATGATTTTGAAATGAATTTTTTGAACTATTTTCTGGATATAACGAGTGTATACAAATAGTATAAGTTTATATACGCAAATGTGGTATTTTTCGATAATGTTTTTAAAATGACTTACGTGAGGCCTGGAGCCACTCTAGAGTGTTATCCCTCACTGGGTTCTGACCCCTTTCCTTTTTTTGTGTTTATTTTTACTTTATTTTTCAGGTGATTTTGTTAGTAGCATTCATCTGACTTTCCACGCTCAGTGAGATATTCAAATCAACAGTAAGTGCCCTTTTACTCGAGCCCCAGTTTGTCTTTTGAATTAGTATCTCCACATCGGGTTATCTATTGGTTATGGATTTGTATTTGTTATTGCTTTGTATTTAAATGATTTTACTTATAATAATTTATTTTGTAACACCATATTTATAATTAGGTTTTAATATTAAAGAATATTACTTTTTGTTTAAAATTTTATATTTGCTAAACTGTTTTAATAGGACTAATAAGCCCGCTAATAATAAGAATTTGGGTAGATGCTTTGTACTCTAAGGCTTGTTCAAGGTGGGTTGGGCTGAGCTTTCTCAGACGATTCGCCTCGTACGCCGGTCATGATACGCTTTTGTTGAACCAATGGTGGTTCACATTTGATTCCTTCTATGTTTGATTAATGTGCAAAACTTAATAAGATTATCTTTGAGAAATAAAACAAATTCATGACAAATGAAGACAAAGAAAAGTCAAGAAAATATGTTCGAGACCTTGAGTAGTCGACTAACAAAGAAAAAAATAAGTGAATCGTAAGCCATGAGTCGACTAGTGACTTGGGTAGTCGACTAGTGCCAACTGTCAACATAAAAAATGCTTCATGATTGATTTATATGAGATAGCTTGTGTTCATTATTCTCTTCTCTCAACAAAAAAGAGAATTGGTCGAACCACTCTAAATCGCATGTGTTCATTATTCTCTTCTCTCAACTCTCAACACCACAACTAAGAAGACCGAAAACATAGTCCAACAGTTTCAGGTCGTGGCATGTACCTTGACTAGAAAAGAGTTTAGTTCTTAATGTAAAGAAGAACACAAGAGAATAAAAGGTGCTGTCAAATATCGAAATTGCCGAAGAAGAAGAATAAAACTAATGGCTGGCTATTTATATGAGATAGCCAACTTTAACATAATTAGAATTTATCTACATGTTTGCTAAAATCTCCTTCTATATGACCTAATCTTCTAAGGCTTTGTTGCTTAGCAAAAATAGGAAATATTTATGTTGTTTTTTCTAGCCAAAATAGGCTGCAACATATGAGACGTGCATTGTAGGACCATGCTTGCGTTTCAGAATCAGACCCTATCTCATCAAGGCCTTGCCATAATGCCAGATTCCAGTCTTTGCACAAACATCTCCTAATTTACCACTTTCGCATCAAATCAACCCCTGGACCAGATAATACACAAAGTAACATAAAACCACATAAACACAAATGATAATGCATGCAAAACAACATTAAAACACTAATGTAAACATGCATAAAATGCACAATAACATAGAGGATTCCCTAGCCTTTAAGCTTTCCCATTTTCTTCTTAACCCCTAGCCTAAAATTCTAATATAAGAATAAAGAGAACGTTAGTGTGGAATGATGTAAAAGATGCCTAAAAGAATGCCCTTTAATTGTGCCTTGGTCCCAATAGCTTTCTCTTTTCTCGTGACATTCTTTGTCCTTCTACTTGGTGGGGTGGGGTTGGGTGGTGTGGGTGTTGGAATTCAAAAATAAATATGACATTCATAAATGAATAAACGTAGTGGAAATAACAAAAATTTTATCCTAGAATTCCACCAAGGATCCAAGCACATCAATCATAAACTATTAGGGTTAGGGCTTTACCTTGAAAACCAAAGCTTTATTGTATGAACAGATGATTTGTTGGTGTAGCTTTTAGTATTAACTCGAAACCTTTTCAACCATGTTTCCTTTGTGCGAACGTGACCAATGGTATCCACTCAATGAACTTGATAGGATTGGTGTAGTATACTAGCACCTTTTAGAATCTCTATTCTAATGCTCACAAATAATTTTCTCTCTTTGTTTGTGACACTCACTAATTTGGCCAAGCCATGAGCAATTAGCAAGGAGTGCAACCCTATTTATAGGCATATGAGGAGACCTAAATAGGTGCATAATAGGGCCAATTTTTCCCTCTCATTACCCACCAAGGATTCGGTCTCTTCCTATTCTAAATAAGAGTGTGCCGAATTATTGTTTAGTCACACTAGGGTTTGCCTCTCTTGTCCTACAAGAATAAACACTTCCTAATTAATTTTGTCACATACTAATTAGGATTTTATTTTTCTTGTTAAACAAGAATAAAACTTCTAATTAGTCATGGACTCCTAATTAGTTAGTGCATGTGCCGAAATACACCTTGTCACACAAGGAAAGTGATTTCTAAAAAATAGGAGGATGGATGCCGAATTTCTTACTCATTGTTTAGGTTTATTATGCGAAAATTCTTCCTCCTTATTTTAGGTTTATTGTGCTGAAATTAACATGGGTTTTATTAATATTATTGGGTTTTTGATTATATGATACTTTATCATAAAATACATCACTAACATGGTCCTAATTATGTCACACATAATCGTAGCCATGATGATTCATATTAAAACCCATTATATTAATGGACCATGTATTAAATTTTATTTAACACATAAATCATAAAACACTGAATTATTATTGATTAATCAAAATAATCATCGTAATAATTCAATTACCATGAAAAGAGAAATTTTGTAACCAATCCAATTCGTTTTTGCGTGTGACCCAATAGGTCCACTCGAGATTGGAAATGGGCCTCCTCCTAAAACACATGGGCCCAAAGCCCATAAGCAATATCTAGTAATACATTATGGCAACCCAAAATTGAGTAGTATCGGTAATCTGAGTTAACCTTTCACAATCTGATATTCAGTCTTTTTGCCTCACGATATCTATATTAAGCATAAGGCATGGTCACATGTCAACCTTATATTGCTTAATGTATTTCTTGATCCCAAGTAGATTGATATACAAATGACATCGATAAACCCTTTTATCAATTCATTTGAGTATGCATACATTCCATCAATCCTACTCATCAAGTGGCCTAAAGATATCACTTTTCAGAAGAGAAACAAATCCATCACTCTCACCATCACTCCTCTACAAGATTCATGGCATATCCAATCATAGCCTTTATTATTGCCCTATTATGGATAACGTTTGACTAAGTCAAAATATGTGATTCCTCATGTAGGAGTCGATAGTGAGTTTCAGTCAGAGGACTCAAAACATCACAACTGCATGAAAGCTACTTGTGACATTGATCCATGAAGTGCTTTCATAGCGGGCCAGTCCAATACATGTTTCCTAACATGTATCTATGTTCTAAATGATATACCATATCCATAATCAGTAAAAGATGATTATCCTCTTAACAACATACTAACCTTGGCTTGTCATCATTCCCATGATAACAATTGATTAGGGACGTTTAGAATATTATCTTTTTTACCTTATGGTTTTACTATCAAGTCACGCAGTTGATGACATAAAGAAGAATAACTATTCATGAATGATTTATTGTCATAAACAATATAATATTTCATAGATATAAAATGCCTCTTTATTAAATAATAAATGTAATGACAATGTGTATCAATGATTGGACTAGTGCACAAACTATGGTGCCTTGTTTTACAAAAAATGGTTTTGGAAGATTTGTTAGAGGTGAATGCATTGTAGCCTAAGCCATGTTTGGACAAATATTGTCTTTGAAAATCAAGTAGTTTCTCAAGCTTTTCTTTGCCCTTAGTAAGCTTGAAGGCAATAGAGGAAAACTCATCAACATTTTTCTTCAAGAGCAAGTTCTCATTTAGCAAAACATCCTTTTCCTTTTCTAACACCTTCACCTTAGCTTTAAGTGAAGCAAAACTCTTTTTCAAAAAGACATATTTAGGACCAAGTTTTTCAAATTCATCATGCAAGTCATCAAATGCATCATAAAGTTCATCAAATGTGTAAGAGTCATATACCTCATTGTCATTGTCACTAGGAGCTTCATCTTTTATAGTCATCAAACACAAGTTAGCCATCTATTCAACTTCTTCATCTTCATCGGAGCTTAAATCACTATCACTCCATGTAGCTTTCATAGTTTTTCCTTTCTTGTTGGCAAATTTGGATGATTTCTTTAGTAAGGACAATCTTGTTTCATATGCCCCGGTTTGTTGCATTTGTAGCAAATAATGGAAGAATCATTCTTGAACTCTTTCTTCCTGTCATCCTTGCTTGATTTCTCTTTGTTCCTTTTGCCAAATTTCTTACTCATGAACTTTTTGAATCTCCTCGCATACATGGCCATTTCGTCATCATTGCTATCTTCTTCTTCTTCTTATTCTACATATTCTTCAACTACTTTTGACTTAAGAGCTATACCTCTTTTCTATCATGCCTTGCTCCATCTTTTTCTTCTTATTTCATACTCATCTCATGAGTAAGAAGAGATCCTGGCAATCTCCCCAAGGGTAGAGTAGTTAAGTCCTTTGCTTCCTGTATGGCATTTTTGATAGGGAACCAAGATTTTGGTAATGACCTCAATATCTTCCTCATAAGTTTGGAGTTGGTGTAAGTCTTTCCAAGCACATTCAATTCATTGTTTATGTCATTGAATCGATAAAACATTTCTTTTATAACCTCTCCTTCCTTCATTTTGAATAACTCATACTTGTGGACTAAAAGAGACACTATGTTCTCCTTGACTTATGAAGTTCATTCATATGTAATCTCCAAGGTTCTCCAAATGTTATGAGTAGCTTGGCATTGTTGGACTTTGTTAAATTGTGTCTTGCTCAAGGCATAAAATAAGATATGCAACACTTTGTGGTTAACGGACTCCATCCTCTTATCATGGCCATTCCACTCTTCTTTTAGCTTGAAGGTTTGGACTCCATCCGCAACCTTTTTGGCAATGTAAGGACCATCTTCACTGACTTGCCATACTTCCATGCTTTTATTTTTGAGGAAAGTCATCATTCTCATCTTCCAATATACGTAATCACTGCCATCAAATAAAGGAGCTCGATTAATGGATAATCCTTCATACTTGAACACATCTCCCATGGATGCCATTTTGGATCTTTAACTCATGGTTAAATCTCAAGTTTTGAGCACTTAGCTATGATACCAATTGTTGTCCTAAGATGGCAATCCAATAGGGGGGTGTGTGAATTGGATTGTCTAATAAAGTTTAAAATCTTTTTGGACAATCAAATGGCAAATTGGCAAAGCTTTGGCATTCTCTTAAAAAATGTTCATTATCTTGTCTCTTTTTGGACACCTCTATTTATAGACAACCTCTAAAAAATAGCCGCTGTAATTCCTGAGGAAGTCGTTGTGAGAGAATGGAAAAATTATAATTTTAATAATGTTAGCACCTTCTACGTGCGCATGTCACAATCTATGTGCTTGGATTGTTAAACCCATCAGAGTGCAAAGTGCTTTGTTCTTCATCTATGTGCATTGCATGGACTCCAGTACCCACTACTTGATAAAATCAGGCATCTACATGCTTAATACCTCTTCTACATGCTTAGATCATGCCTTCTATGTGTTTTGCTCATGTCTTGAACGTGTGTTGTCAATTTTCAAGATCACACCTTTAATATTTGATTTCATCATGTTAGAGAATATGCAAATTCAAATTCCTGAGGAGCATATAATAGATTTGTCAGTATCTAAACTTAGCCTCATTTACGCGCTATGACTCCTTACTACGTGCATAGACCACTTCTGATAAAGATGTCACCTTTATCCATCAACGTGCATTGAAATGAGCTTTTGCATGCCCCTACCTTGATTTGAAATCTCTCTTCAAATTTCATCATCTGGAATTGAGATCCCAACTATGCACTTGGAGCCATTTCTACTTGTGTAGATATTTGCTTGATCCAAACTAGAATGCCTTTGCATCACCTTTACATGCTTTGAGCTCTCCTTAACGTGCTTAGAGAAATTTGAGAGCTTTCTTTTTTTCTAATACAAAGATCTACGTATGTTGAAAGCCATTCTATGCGTTTAGTCACGTTGCAATGTCTTGCTATGTTTATGCTCTATGTGCATTGCTTCTGATCTATGTACTTTAGCTTTCTCCAAAGTGCGTAGGATCCTTCTTTTAATTTTCCAGTAAGCCTTAGGGTTTAACAACATGCGTTGATCGCAGAGCAATGTATGTAGGGTTAGATCAACATGCTTGGCTTAACTCAATTCAATTTCTTGTAAATCATCAAAACTTGGAAGGAATTTCCATGTTGACCATAAATGGCTCAACATCTCTCCCTTTTTGTTGATGACAAACATTGAAAGAGTTTGCACTCCCCCTCAATCAATGCACCCAATTTTAAACACTCTAAACACAAATATTTGATCAAGGTTGTTTATGACTTGTCCATTGTTAGTCCAACAATACCAATACCAATTTTAATAAATTTCAATTTTAATAGAGTTGATACTAATTTTAGAAATTTTTAAGCACATCAATAGTTAGTGCATTAGATGATGGTATTTCGAAGAATTCAGAGGCTAGGCTAGACGCATTTAATTCAATAGTCAGTAAGAATAACCTATGAAGGTGGTTTGAGGATTTCTATTTGGGAACACAATGGTATTAGGACTATAGAAGTGCAAGAGATCTTGATGCTATGACTGAGAATAACATGTCTGGAGAAATTAGCAGATAAGTCTGGTCATGGTGGATGACAATTCATGAGTTAGATTTGTGTTATGCATTGAAGTTAAGTCTGTTACTAGATTTTGTAATGTGTGTATTATTTCGTATTAATAGGTGTAGGAGTGGTTGTCGTAGTAAGGATGTTTTGAGCGCTAAGAGTATGGGCAATAGACCCTTATGCAAATATTATTATTTGAGATGAGAAGAAATATAGTAGTTGTGTTTAGAAGTCGATCATTTTAATGAAGGAATGGAATTGAGAAAGATATTTATTGGTTCCATTAATCTTAAGGATATTTGGTATATGTAGGGTGAAAAGTTCATTCGGTGATGATTGCCGATGTAGTTATTTCCATTGTTAACTTTTGTTTGGGGTTAGATGATAATGGTAAGGATGATTATAACTATGGATATAATTTGAATTTGATTATAAGTATATTGAATTTCCTACGGGTTCAATTTGAGTGGGCTTTAGGCTTTGGACATCAGATGATTAATTTCTTAGGATCGCTATGTCATCTCTATTTGTAACATTTGGGTCTGTTCCATTTTCATCATGTTCTGTGGTGGTAGCTGGATTGGATTTGGAATTTGTGTTTTAAACCATATGACCTTGCTGGATGTTGTCAAGTTTGCTTCCTTTCACTCCAGGTGTTTGCTTGATTATTATAACTTTTGAAGCTTAATCCATAGCCAATGTTTGAGTTTGTGCTTCCAAATAATCGATTCCTTGGGTTTTGAGAATATGTTCCTTTGTGCTTGTGTGCATTCTGGTATTTCATGTTTTGTTGCTTAGGAATTTTGTCCCATATCTGTTCCACGTCTTGTCGCTTCTGTCAGCTGAGGGTAGACTCAATTTGTCCTCTGATGGAGCATTAGTGAAGGTCCTATAGAGGCATCGTTATGATGAGTTGCAGTGTAGATATCCGCACCTAATCGATTTTGTTGATTTGTAAGTCTGTACTTTTTGTCTTCGTATATGCATTTGCAGTATTGTTGATCATCACAACATATGTTAACAATTGTATGACACGTGTTATGACCCTAAGACATACGTTATGGGCTAGAAGACATACATTAGCCTTTGTAAATCAGTGAAACATGCACTTTGGTGAAAGGGTCAGTACATACCCCCTCACTCATCCCACTTCAACCTCGCTTCATTTATTTCACTAAAAAACAATCCAAGCCCATCTCTCTTCTTCTTTCATTGCCTCTCCTTCATTCCTTTCATCAATTTGAGATAAGATTACATTTCCAATTCGTTTTTAACTTTCATTTATAACAAGAATCATGGGTTGATGCATAGGATGTTGTTTTGGGTATTTTATGTTGGGTTTTGTTAGTGATTCAATTTTAAACAAATTTTTCGTTAAATTTGAGTTATCCTTGATAGTTCTTGATAGAATGAGCATGGATTTGAGTGGGTTGAGCTTGGATTCAAAGATTGAAGAGGTTTTGGTGAATGGGTTAGGGTTTGATGTAAGAATGGTTAGGGACTTGATGATTTGTTATTCCTTTCGCATAATGAATTGTTGATTCTTAGATTTGAACATGTTTTGAAGTGATTTGGGCAACTTGGAATGACGGGTGTCAGTTTGTAAGAAATTATGGTGTTTTTGATAAAATTTCTACCGAAGTGACTAGAATGTGAAATTCCAATAGTTTGAGGTCTGAAATGTAATTACAAGATATTTGTAGGACTGATTTATAATTTTTCAAAAGTTTGAGGATTGAATCGTAACATGCTATGACTTTAGGGACTAAGGTGTAATTTGGTAAAGTTGAGGGACTGGACTGTAATTTTACGAAACATCCGATTATTGAATAGAAAGATTAGACATTCGATCGAAATAGGATTTCCATCATCGTCATGGGTTTGGGACGTGCATATGCATTCCATGCATATTCAATATTGCCACAATTTACCCGTCTGATTCTGTTGTGATAAATTTCTGTTTTCAGCTCTGTTTGATATCTGAGGTGACTGAGCATCCACCGGCGGTGCGTGACTGGATTATTGGCTAGGTATCCAGGTGTGTTGGATGTCATTCTAGGCACGTAGGCTTTGTTTTATGAACCTATATGTTTTTGTTATGCTCTGAATTTTGCATGTAATCCGAACTAATTAAAGGTTAGGTAATTCTAAAATTTGACTTACGTGATACATCTATAATAAGCATATCTTTTTTAGAAATTATTATGTTTTTTGTACAAATATTTTGTTTTGAGATTTGATATGTTTTCTGTAATTAATTATCTGTTCTGCATGATTGTCTGATAATTTTATATATTCTCTGGTGGTAGTAGTCCACATATGCCTAAGTGGCTATTATTTGATGGTTATTATTTGCCTTAGTGGCTATATTATGTCTTTGGGACCATTAGATAAGTTATGAAAGAAATATTTAGATTAAGTATGAATGCATGTTATATACCATCTCTGCGACCCATTTTGAGAAATGGTTTTCAAACTAATATATGTGTATATGTGTGTATATCAATATTATACAAGAATATATGTGTATATGTTATTTTCATAAAATATTTTCAAAAAGGTTTATGTGAGGACCTGGAGTTGCTTTAGAGTGTTGTCCCTCACCGAGTATTCTCACCCTCTTTTGTGGTTTTAACATTTCAGGTTATTTCGACATTAGTTCTTTTTCGGCCTTCAGCGCTCAGTAAGGCATATTGATCAGCAGTGAGTGCCCTTTTGTTTGGTCCCTAGTTTATCTATTATGTTAAATGCTCCACAACGGGATACTAGTGGGATATGGATATGTATTTTATATTACCTTATTTTAACTAATTTTACTTATAAATATTTTCTTTGTATTTTGATATTATAGCTATTTTGTATTATTAAATGAAAATTGATTTTTTTATCTATTATTGTCTAATAAATGTTTTGGTAAAAGATTCTAGTTAGAAAATCTGAGTATTTGAGGCTTGTACAGGATAGGCTGGGCCAATTGTAACATCTCGCATGTTTCGCTGGCATTTCGTTTGGGTTTTGGTTTTCATTCGATCGTGAATCATTGTTTGAGTCCTCAGATTTGTGTTTTGAATAATATATGATGGTGATTTTAGGTTGATTGAAGGTTCCTTGATCATGTTTGGCTTTCATATGATCGAATGAGGAGTTTTGGCTACAGAAATGTTGCATTTTTTGCCCACACAGAAAGAGACATGGACAAGGAATTCTTTTAGTGTCTTCCCTTTTGTTGACCTTGTCTTATGGACGACAAAAGTATAAGACATGGCTGTGTATCGTTGGATAGAATTTTTTTAAGACACGTGCATGGTTCCATGGTCGTGTGATGGCATGTCCCAACCGTGTCTTGGTTGTCCGAGGGCAAATGTGCGTATTTCGGGTTTATGCGGACCCTAGCTCTATACAAACCTCTTCTACACCTTGTTTTGTGTGGCTCCAACACTTTTTCACCTCCTTTCTTACCCTAGAACGCCCTCATCTTTTTTTTTCTTGATTTTTCCAGCCATTCCTTTAGTGTTTTGAGGTAAGAACCCTTCCTCTCCTCCATTTTGTTTATTTATGCCATTAGTTGTTAATGGATTTTGATTATGGGTGATGGAAAGACATGGTTTTTCTTGAGTTCTATGTGATTTTGAAGATTGATTATGGATTTATGCTGGTTCTAGGTTAGTATTGGTGGATTGAGTGATGGGTTTGGTAATTAGGAGTGGATTGGGGGTTAAAATATTAATCTATATGAAGTGGGTGTGACTTTTTAATATGGGTTAATGAGAGAAATGATTTTTATGATTAAAGTTAGTTTCTTTAGGTGAAACATTGCTAGATTTGTGGATATTGAGATTGGATTTTATTAGAATGCTTATGGGTTTGATGATTTGAAGAGATATTTTGGGTTTATTTTTTAGACTGAAGGTTAGAACTTTACAAGGTTAGAAGGTTGTTTTGATGTATTTGATGATAGATTTTGATTAAGGGAGTTGTGAAAATTGAGAATATGTAATTAGTTATGATTTTTGAAGATTGGAATGAGTTTTGGCTATTTTGTAGATATTTTTGCGCATAGGGTGAAATGCAATTTTGGAGAAACTAGTGTGCATTTTGTAAATATGGATAAAATTGTAGACTAAAATGTAATTCTAGAAAGTTTAAGGACTAAATTACAATTTTGCATAAGTTTAAGGACTGGTTTGTAATTATCCAAGAGTTTGGGACCAAAGTATAATTTTACATAAGATGAGAGATAAACAATAATTTTCCATAAGTTCTGGATTTCGAACGTGAGTGTTAAATAATCATTTGAAATAGGCGGTGAGAATACTCTGTGAGGGAAAACACTCTAAAGCAACTCCATATCCTCACATAAATTGTTTTGAAAACCTTTTTTCTAAAAATATCGAACACATGTATATACTTATATAATATTGCTATACATGCACATATATACTTATAATAATTTGAAGTTAATTTCTCAAATCGGTTTTGCAAAGATGCCATACAATATGCATTCATACATAATCAATATTTGTTTTATATTTATTTGATCACCAGAAGGTAACTAATTCTTAAGCAAGGGATCAAACATAAATTATAAATTTTATGAGCATCGGGTTAATTGAACTCGAAGGCTATCGCCCCGATAGCTAGGTGTGGACTATTTGCTACCTGAGCACATGTGTGTGACTGGACAAACGAGTTACCAAGAACCTTAGTAACTAGACTTTGATTGATCAAAGATATACTCAAGGCTACGCCTCCCCGTAGCTAGGTGTCCAGAGCCATACCAAATTGTACAATTTTTTTTTTCAAACAAGTATTCACACATAACATACGGATAATTACAAACATCATAATTAAAAATATCTTCATTATATCTTAGTACATGTTCATCATGCGTCATTTCACATTAGCATATTTAAGAATTTATCAATATTTTAATTAGTCCAAATTACATGCATCACTTTCCCTATCTCCAAATAGAATTAATCAAAAAATAAAGTCGATACAAATAGTTTAAATATGAAAATGGAGGCTACATGAAACGATAGCTCTCCATACAAGAGAAATCCTTGTAGACTAGACTATTATAGAAATTTGGAAAGTTAGCCCACCAATGATAACCAGTGTTCTTGGCACCAAAATTAGCAAGCGCATCCACGACCTAGTTACCCTCTCTATAAATATGAGAGACAACCAAGGTTAGATGGAAAAGATGGCATTAGCAATCAGCCCACTCTAAACAAATAAACCAAGGCACCTCTGTAGATCAGGTTTTAAGCATATGAACAACAAAAGAAGAATCACTCTCCAACGACAAATTATTCCATCCACAGTCAGCAGCTTTTCTAATGGAAAACATAATAGCTTTTAGCTCAGTAACAAATGCAACGTCAGTGCAAAAGCTCCCGTAGAAAAGCCCCTAGTATTTCAAAAAAATTCCACCTGCACCTAAAGGACTCGGGACACAAAAAGCTAAGTCGTCTTTGTTCACTTTAATCCAATTTACTGGTGAATGGCGCCACACCACAGGGATGATTTTGGGAGCAGCCCAAGGAATGCCAACAATACCTAAGTTTCGAAACAATTGTAGGTTATCCTGTGAACCATACATAGTGCCCATTTGGAATACATCAGCTTCCTTGATGCACGTCCACAGTAATTGTAATAGATTATAAATACACATTAGTTGATTATTGAAAATAGCATTGCTCCACGATGTCCATAGAATCCAGACAACACTGACAACTACAACATTCCATAAAACCTTTAATTGGGAACTTAACTGAACAAACATGGCCTCTAGTATTAAAGACCAAAAATCGTCATTGCAATTCACCTGAACCTCAAACAAAGAGGAAATAGCCAGCCAGAGTTGTTGACTGACTTGACAAGTGACCAACAAATGAGATAGAGTTTCACAGTTCTCCTTACAAAAACAACAATGAGATGGAAAATACAACCCTTTCTAGGAAGTTTGTCATCCGTCGGGAGATAACCCAAAAAAGCCCTCCATCCAAATGTGGACCGCGAAGGTGGAATAAAATTCCTCAATAAGAATATGTTTATTAGGACCAAGTTCCTGTAGCCATTAAGCCAACAAAAGAAAATCTTAACAGTGAATTGTCCATTAGTAGAATACTACCAGAGGTAGACATCAGATGACTCCTTTAGAAACTAGACATCTTCCATAGCTTGTTTCACATTTGCCCTCAAGGAGGTGGGAATAGACCAATGTCCCTGTAGAACAAAATCCTGAACCCTCTCCGATAATCTCCTTAGTTGTGGCACCATGAGAACGAGACGCTATGCAACCGTAGGTTGTAACCAATGTCCCATCAAGAAACTCATAGTTGAAGTCTCAGTAATAAGCCAGCATGAATGCTCTATTAATACCTCACACACCTATCTCAAAGATGACCAAACAGATGAGCGAAAGTAATGCATTCACGGATTGTTGGAAGGTAATAAAAACCTAGCCTCCATCAGCCTTAGAGCAGTGCCCAACCGAGTCAAAAACTGCCAACCAATCCCTCATAACATATCTTTATTCAATAGTTCAATGTCTTTTAGGCCAATACCCCTCTTCACAGTAAATTACAACAGACTGACCATAGTACCTTTACAAGGTTTTGCTTTGTGATGGAATCCGCCCAAACAAAATTTTTTATCTGTCTATTAAGCATATTGAGTAGTTGTTTAGGACATTTGTAAACTGCAAAAGAGTGCAATAAAGATCTTTGGATGATTGAAGTAACCAAAGCAACCCACCCAGCCATAGAAAGAGAGGCTCCCTTCCAAGCACTGAATTTACTGATAATTTGATCTGCTAGTAGTTGTAAATATTTGTTCCGAGGGCTGCCGAAAAAAAGAGCAATGCCCAAATAATTAAAAGGCACCATTCCCCTCTAATGGCTAGTCCACCAATCATGCTTTGCACCCGACGTGCGGTAACCGCTTTGCCAAAGAAAACTTTAGATTTGGCCCAGTTGACCACTGGTGTTGTCAGGGGTTAACCCTAAAGACTAAGGCAAGTGTACCTATCGTCTATAGCAAGTGGACCCTTGAGTACCGAGTGTCGTATCTCACAGAGACTACGATTATTAGCTACTCACTCTTCCTCTGTTATCTAGCCGATAAATTAATTGATTTCAATTTTATAAACTAAATAAACTAAACAAATGTAAACGATAGAATGAACGATGGGAGATGGTACCTAGACGCTGAATCCCCCTACACTGAATTAAGTAATAAGGAATCGTTATTCAAACAATCATTTATGCAATTGTACCGTGGAAATTCCTAAGGTATATTAACCTATCTCTCGAGTTAGCTAATGCTTAACGACTAGGTTGATTAACCGGAATCTCTTCCTAATTAAAACCCCTATCGTTGCTTTAACACTTTGCTATATGAATTTCACTATTAGGTTTGACCCTAATCCAGAGGATTTATGTCGACCTATCTCTAGGTTTGCATGCAACTCCTCTCAATTATGAACGCTCTATCATACACAGAATCTCTCGATTACACATGCACGAAACAATATTAGAATCGAAAGGCTAGGAACAATCAACTCTACAATACGCATTATAAATCATAATTGAGTCACAATCCATAAATTAATTGAATAAATAACATAATCTAACATCACATAAT
>CAODLS010902500.1:0-17399 GCA_948243855.1 Flueggea neowawraea | reverse complement strand
TGCCACATCCTTGTGTATGAAACTAAAAGTGCTTCTGGTAGATATATTTGCAGCTCAAGCGTACTTGACAATAATGAATTAGTCTCATTTTTATCTGCACGTTATCCATCCTTACCTATCCCTAAAAGGTTGGTATAAAATACACATCTTCTTCCAAATATCTATGCAAATATGTGTTTGTTGCATTGCATTTCATCCACCAATCGAAAAAGAACAACCAAATATCTGTGACCGGCAGCATGAAAGTTCAGCCATCCTCCCAATTTTTTGCTTCCCACTTAAATAATTAATGTATATGCACTGATCGTTTATTATAACACTGCTATTAATGTGTAGATTCGCTATTTCTTATGTATAGGTTTAAGCAACTAAGCAGACCATACTACGACTTCGACACGTCTAAGTTGAAGAAGCTAGGATTCAAGTTCAAGTCCATCCAGGAAATGTTTGATGATTGCATTGCATCACTGGTTGAACAAGGTCACCTCTCTTCATTCAATTCGTAAATTTGATTGCTGAAGCGGCCACCTCTTTCTTCTGTTGACGTGATGAAGTTTTTGTATTGCAGCTTGAGCTCATGTTACAAACAAGTCTAGTACTTATCTACTTTCGTGGTAGAATGCAACAGTTTTTTGGTTTTAACAATTAAATATAAATTTAACACAATAAGTTACCTTTATTTCTTGATCTTGGAATTATCAAGAAGTACTTACTGTTAAAACTTATGCATTGCATGAGAACATTCTAATTAATCTCAGAATTGCAGTAAACTTATGCATATGTATGTACAGATGAATAACAGTTGCCCTCTTCTCTGTAACAAAAGAAATATGATTGTGGTGTAATTTGAGCATGCGCGTTTGACTGAAGTGAAAAGCGGGCGACGTAAGCGTCAAAAGAGAGAGAGAGAGAGAGAGAGAGAGAGAGAGAGACTTATCTCACGCGGATAGGATGATACACAACGGCACAAAAGAAAAGATTAGACATAATAATTGGTGCGTATCCACAACCACATGATTGTGGAGTGGTCTCGTGGATGCAGCTGCCGCCACATTCTCATTTCCTTCCATAAACATCACTACTTTCCATATTGCGTATGTACAAACTGCACATCCCAAGGCTCCTTGTTTTTAATTATATACGCGTAGGTATGTCGAAACATACAACTCGAACTTGGGGAGGGTATGTAACAAAAATGTCTCGTATGTGTGGATTATAAGGCGGTTAACAATAACAAACATCAATGTTGCAATTAAGCATTTATGATGTAACAACTCATATCAACGTGGAGGTTTAGTAGCCCAGAGACAAATGATGTGGTCCTGTTCTGCACTGCTATTTCCAATAAAGTCCAAAACCTAAATTAAAACGTGATTGTGAAATTTATCTTCAAACTATGCCACCTCGATTCTTTATAGCCTCATAAACTTCTCTGCTTTGTCCATTTTCACCCACGAATGTTTTTAATTTCCGGTCGATCAATTTGGATACAGCATTCATCAAACACAAATTGGAAAGAATGAAATTCGATTATCCCTACTTACATTAGTTCTGCTCTACCAAATTATTTGCTTGTCCTTTCATCTCCCTCCCATTCATGCTCAACTCCAAATGTTCTGATTTATCTATCCACCACATTCATTTTCTGATGCAACAAAACCACTTCATGTCGTCTTGTTTTGTTTTGGCAGCATAATTCAGCTTTCAAAACATCAAAAAGCTTATCTGCCTTGACGAAATTGTGGTGGAATAGCAACCGCTCCATTATCCATAAAATTAGCCTCCTTTTGTCTTCTTGATCCCACTCACTTTCTCCTTTGTGGGTGCGCACTTGTTTAGGTCTACTTTATATGTTTGCAGGCATCCATTCTACAGCTCTAATGATTCTGTTTATTGCAGATACCAGCTGGCTTCTGATACGGGCATGCGTCAGTTTGAGTGAGTTTTGTAATCATGAATCCATCTCTAATCAAGGTACTGTAGTTGGTTCCTTGGGACGAGTTTTTTGGAGAAACAGGGACGGCAATGAGGCATCCAGGGAACAGAGAGGGAAGAAGATCTATAGAGGTGTTTGATCCAAAGGCAAGTGAATGTGATAGACAAGAAGAACCCCCTGTTGAAGAGTCTCAAACATTAACTTCTTCGAGCCGCGGTAAAGAGGCGGTGAACAAGTGGATGGCGTTTGAGTCCAAAACCACATCCGACGATGCAATAACAGAACTCAAGGCCACAAGCAGCAGTAGCAGCAGTATTGTTACGAAAGGAAAAGCTGATGGTGCCAGCAATTCGATACTGACAGAGGCAAGCATAGCAGAAAGGACAGCAGAGTGGGGATTGATGGTGAAGTCAGATGTGGGAGAAGGAAGCTTCAAAGCCATAGCGAGATCATCCGGAGATGTGGAGAGCCGCAAAAACTCAACGAATAGAATGGGAACGGAGACGAAATCAACCAGGACGTCGGAGGAGTCGGAAGCAGGGGCATTCCCAAGGGTTTCGCAAGAGCTCAAGGATGCTTTAGCCACACTGCAGCAAACCTTCGTTGTATCTGATGCCACCAAACCCGACTGCCCCATTGTGTATGCCAGCAGTGGCTTCTTCACTATGACTGGTTACTCGTCTAAGGAAGTCATCGGAAGAAACTGGTAACACCTTCTCTACTTCCCATCAGTCCATTTTGTTTTTTCAGCTAGCTTATATTATATATATATTACGCTTTATTTTTTTATTGTATAATCATTGAAAAACTATAAAACATACAAAAACCTGTAAAATGTACTATTCTGGCAAAACAAGCCCAATATATTTATCTTCGTTTTCCATTACTTTTTTCTCTAGTTTTTTATTAAAATAAAATAAAATAAAATAAGGAAAGATGATGCTGACGTCACAATTGGACAACATATACCTTAAAGAACCAACCAACTGAGTTTTGGCGGGAAAAAAAAACAACTGAAAGCGGGAATAAAATTGGGCAAGGGTTTTAGTTAGAAGCGAAGAGATGCGGAGTGGTAATGGCGTTGTATATGCAGCCGGTTTCTACAGGGACCGGAAACGGATCGGAAGGAAGTGGTGAAGATACGAGACGCCGTCAAGAATGGTAAAAGTTACTGCGGCAGGCTCCTCAATTACAAGAAAGACGGCACCCCTTTCTGGAATCTTCTCACCGTCACTCCAATCAAGAATGATCTCGGCAACACCATCAAGTTCATTGGGTTGGTATCGTGTATAATTCTGATTGCTTAATCCATTTGTATGTGTAATGATATTAATATAGATGAGTGTTGGCTTTATGCAGAATGCAGGTGGAGGTTAGCAAATATACAGAAGGTATTAACGAAAAAGCTTTGCGTCCTAATGGATTGCCCAAATCTTTAATTCGATACGATGGTAGGTGCATGCTTGGGTTCTCTGCGATTGTGTTTCCCAATATCGTATTTCTTATCCTCATTTTATCATCCTCACCTCAGCTCGTCAGAAAGACAAGGCATTGTATTCTATCGAGGAGGTTGTCCAAACTCTCAAGCATCCCAAGCCTCACAATCGGACTACCAGTCATGACACTTCTGATAACCCTGATTTACTTCTTCCTAAATCTATTGAATTTGACATCTTTGGCACCCCTGGTAGACACACCAGTACCGTGTCTCGCACCAGCAGTGCCCTTCACGATGCTGCCGCTAGAACTAGAAAGTCCAGCCGCATTTCCTTAATCGGGTAAGTCCTCCTTCATCTTCTTCTATATTATTTTATTTTTCTTCATATAAGCAAAGTGCTTGTGTTTCATTATCAGACTTTGCTCTATCGTATGTGTAAAACGAGAATTCTCTTTTCCAGGTTCAAAGCAAGATCTTTAAGTACCTCACATAAGCAGGAAGATGCACCAAGAATTGAACCAGAGATTTGGATGACTAAAGACATTGAGCGCACTGATAGTTGGGAACATGCTGAGCGAGAAAGGGATATACGCCAGGGAATTGATCTGGCAACCACATTGGAACGCATTGAGAAAAACTTTGTCATCACTGATCCTAGACTTCCCGATAACCCTATTGTAAGTCACTATCTATGACCTTCACAAATTTTTCTAAATTTTTTATCTCTTTTTTTAACAAAGTCTTACATGTCCAAAATCAGCTTTACAAATGGATAAAGAATATACAATTTGTTTCATGTAACAAGTCCTCTGACTGTTTCACTAAAGTGCAAGATTTTTCGCTACAATCTGTGAATATTTGGATGATTGGCTTAAGCCGGAACTTTCTTCATTCTTGCTGGTCATGTTGATTTCGTTGTCAACTATGAATAGCCAGCACTTCAATGCCAGTATAAAGTGCATGTTCCCAAATGTATATGATATTACAAAACAAATTATGTAAAAGCAAAAGGCTATTTTACATGAAGCACTATAATATAGTACTTCGCACCATAAAATTATTTCATTTTCTGTGCAGATATTTGCGTCTGATAGCTTTCTTGAATTAACGGAATATACACGTGAGGAAATTTTGGGAAGAAATTGCCGGTATGAAAGCTTTTTGAATTCCTTCATCTACTTCCTTTTTTTCACTTGTTATAAGAAAAACATGCCTTTGTTCACACGGTTGTAATAAATGCAGCATGCTGCTTGGTCCATGTAAAACATATATAGAGTTAGGGCTGCAAATGAGCCGAGCTATTTGCGAGCTACTCGACGTTCGGTTCGATAAAAGTTCGTTCATGACTCGGCTAGTTAATAAATAAGTCAAGTTTGAACAAAATTTTAAATTCGAATTAAGAAATGAGCCGAACTTGAACATCCAAAAGCTTGGCTCAAAAAGTTCGCAAACAGACTCGTTTATGTGTTCATGAACGTACTCGTAAACAAACTCGTTTATATATATACATGTGTATATGTATATATAAATATATATATGTTTATATATGTCTTAAAATAAATTATGGAAAAAAAAATATGTTTGGAATAATATTTAATATTTGAACCACATCAACAAAAGTGCAAGCTAGCACTAATTGACTATGCCTATAAAAGTACAAGTATGCTCGCATAAAGATCTAATATTATGTTGAACTTTTGAAATAAATTGAAACTTCTAATAATTTTTGTTCAATTGCATATTCAACATGATTTTATTGAACAAATTTAAATTTATTCTTTTTAGAGTTTTTGTCAAATTTGAAATTACAATTTCGTTTGCGATTTTATTTGAGCCAAGCTCGAAAAACTTGCGAATAAGTTCGTAAACTCACGAAACTTGTAGCGAGTCAAGTTTAAACAAGATTTTGTTTAAACAAGATTTTGAAGAGCTCGAGTTTAAGCTCGAGCTCAAAAAATTTTATTTGAGCTGAGCTTACACACTCAAAAGCTCGGCTCAGCTCAGCTCAATTACACCCTTATATGGAGTTTCATTATCTGGTATTCCTTGTTCATTCTTTGTAGAACTGATAATTCAAACTTCATATGAGCTGTTGGAATGGTTTATCAAACATACAGGATTCATTGTATCAACGTCTTTGTTACATGAGACATCTTTTATACGTGGAGTAAAAATTTTAGCAACCCCAATGCTGTTCTAATTTTCTTCAGTCAATGTTATAGGTTTCTTCAAGGTCCAGAAACTAATCAAGCTACTGTTGCAAAAATAAGAGATGCTATAAGAGAACAAAGGGAAATCACTGTTCAGTTGATCAACTACACTAAGAGTGGTATGCATAATCCTAATATTTCCATCACGAGGCTATAGACTGACCCGAAAAGCTAATTGATCTGAACTTTACAATTGGTTTGATTAAATGGAAATAGAATTTTTATCACTTAGTTGAAAGTTTTGCATTATGTGATGTGGAAGCTACATCATGATGACTTTCATGAGCTAAAGTTTATAACTTGCTTGGTCAATTCTTCAACTTGCACAGTTGCACTGGTAAGATTTCTTATGATTTATAATCTGCAGGGAAAAAGTTCTGGAACTTGTTTCACTTGCAACCCATGCGTGATCAGAAGGTGGCTCTAATATTGTGTTTCTGGAAAATAACTCCATTTCAATATCAATTGCAATTTCTCTTATGAACTCTTATGTGCCTCTGTCCTATTGGTTAGGGCGAGCTTCAATATTTTATTGGTGTTCAACTGGACGGAAGTGATCATGTGGAACCCTTACGAAATCGGCTTTCTGAGAAAACGGAGCTACAAAGTGCCAAATTGGTACACAATCTTCTTTTCGTACAATTCTTTTTCTGTAATACTAGATCTGGACTTCTCTGATTCTTTAAGTACAACGAAGCCATAAGTTATGATCATTGTTAGAAATCTGCTATACTGTGATCATGGGACTTTTAAATTGGTAAGCTTAAGATAAGGACTTGCACTTGTTCTTCTTCTTCTTCATGTTTTTTTTTTTCATTTTCCACCACCGGGGGGTGAGAGGAAGATATTGGAGGGAATTTGTCCAGTCCAATGCAATCTATCTGTATAATTATATAGATGTTGATGTCAAGTGTTTTGCAAAGCCAAGCTCTGGTTCATTTACTTATTTTGTTATTATCTGATTGATATTTTACTTGCTCCTTTTTTTCTGGTAACTATGTTGTTTTACTTGCTTCCGCTGTGCTTCCTTACCATGGTTAACGTTTGCATTTTGCATCTTGTATTGCATGGTTTCTGTTGAAGAATACACCTGATCTAGTGGCAACATAATTTCGAGGCCAATCAGAATGAGTCATGAAATTAAAGATCAATATTAATAGTGTCTTGAGATGTGTGTCTATTGTGTGTGAGAGCTTGTGCATCCAATCAGAATTTCAAAACTCTTCCATGATAACAAGTATTTAAGTTGCATTAATAGCAGTAGTTATAAATGAAAATAAAATTCAGTTTGACCATTAATGTTGTAATCCTGACACTGTCTAGTTTGAATAATATGTTGCTTTTTTTAGTGTTCTTATACCTGGAAACCTGTTTATTTTAGGTCAAAGCTACTGCAGAAAATGTTGATGAAGCTGTTAGAGAACTTCCAGATGCCAACTTGGTAAGGTACTCTTTACACTCTATATCAAGACTGACAACTTGCTAAATTTTATGAAAAATAAATGCAACTACCATCTTAAACCTTCTTCCATATATAGATCAGGTTGCTTGGCCCCTAAATTGTATGAAAGAGAAATACAACTACCACAATTTTAGAATTCCAATATTGAAGAGTGTTAAAAAATTGCATATATAATTACACAAATAAAAAGATTTATAATATACTTTTTTGGGTACGAATCGGTTGTATTTGGGTACAGCATTCTTTCCCCAAGAAGTAGAAATGTTCATGATATTTTAGCTTAATGGTGACCTTCTTAAAGTCAATTCTTATTTGCTGATTGAAGTCCTTCAAGGCTGCGATGCTACAATACTACTATACTTTTTACCAAATGCAGTTTCTTGATGTCTTTCTAGATAATGATAGATTGTTACTTCGCACTTTTATAATTTTTTATGTATCAAAGCTCATGTGAATATATTTGATAATATTATTTTCAGAGACCAGAAGATTTGTGGGCAATTCATTCCAAGCCTGTCTTTCCACGGCCTCATAAAAGGGATAGTCCTTGGCTAGCAATACGAAAGGTACCAATTATCAGAATCAACGTGCTGGTTCTATTTTTGATTTTTAATCTCATTCATATTACATGACAAACAACACTTTAGTTACGCATCCAAGCAATGTCAATTTCCTGCACTGCGGATTCAGTAGTTTCTAGTTTCTATATTTAGTTCTGGTTCTCTGAAGGTCTTGCGATAACAAATTTTTTTTTTAAATACCTACAGATAGTAACGCTTAGTCGAGTTTTTGCTATTTTCTATATTTAGTTCTTGTTCTCCGTAGATCTTGCGATAACAATTTTTTTAAAATTCCTACAGAAAGTAACACTTAGTCGATTTTTTCTTCTTCTCTATGTTAACTCTTCTACCCATACTATCTGTCTTGTTGTGCCTACCTGAATGCGTGAGTGCACATGTACATTATTCTGCTTCAAAATTGATGAATTACAGATTGCTTTACACAAAGTTCTTATATAAACTGAAACAATTTCCTTTTTTTGAAAAAAAGAAATTAGAAGGAAGCTGGAGAAGTTATGATTTCTAGTCCCTAGATAAAATCAAATTTGTTTACGTTTGATTCTTCTTAAATTCTCTTCGAAGTATAATTTATCTACTTGCTGCCCATTTACTGCTCATTTTTTATTTTTATAAATGTAACTACAAATTCTGTTTTCATTTTTATGGTGCTTGTAATGAGTAATGCAGCCTTCTATTGCTGCAGCTACAAAATGTGCAAATATTTGGTATGTGTTTTTGAACATCATAAGACGCTGTCTTACGTATTTTCTATTTAACTCTCTTTTGCGCTTTTGTTTAAATGTCATCCATTTTGGTCTTTGCAGATCACTTCCTGTGGTGAAAAAATTGGACTACATCATTTCAAGCCCATAAAACCCTTGGGTTGCGGTGATACTGGCAGGTTTTGCTATTAGACAAATCTTTATAATGTTTTATTGAAGTAGGTGCTTTTACTTCCCATAGAATGATTTTTTCCACCATGTCACTACCTATGACTTCTACTCTATGCATGTTCTGGAATTTTGTCATTTCTATTTTCTTCTTCTGTCTTATTTGTAAATCCTACATATTTTAGATTTATAGACAGTATGCTTTGGATTTATTTATGACCCCAAATCTTTAGATTTTCTGACCATGTAATTCGGATTTACTTTTGAATCCCACATCTGGCAAATATAATAAGCAAAAAGTTACTTGTTGTAATAGTCTTCTATGATTATTAGTTTGATCCTGGGGACGTCAATAAGATCTACTACACGGAAACTCAATGCCAATCAATGGCCTATCAATTCAGTCAAAAAAATCAAACAGCCTATTAGCTATCGACTTTCCATCTGGTTGTTTTTGCAGCTCTTGTAATTATAGGAGCTGCTCTTCCGCCCCCTAGTTGATTCACTGTTTATGTTTTGTGCATATGCAATGGCTTCTTGATCTATATTCTTGTGTTGCTGTCATTGTTTTTTTCTTCCAATTTGCTTCATATGGAACTTTTTTTTTCCTGCTTATGTTATTCCGTGGTTCAAAATGTTGTTTCGCAGTGAGATGAGATGCTGTTTACTTCCTAAATTTTCACATATTTGACTCTGCTGTTCTTTTGCTACTTTTAACACAAGTACTTGTATATCTATTTCAGTGTTCATTTGGTGGAATTGCTAGGCACAGGTCAACTATATGCTATAAAGGCAATGGAAAAATATATGATGTTGAATCGCAATAAGGTCTGAGACTGAGTAACCAAAACTATTCTAACTTATTCTTCCAACGGCATAGATCAGAGGCATTGCATTTTTCTCTGTACGGCATGAAATGGACTTTACTGATGAAGAATGTAGTCTTCTTGCAGTATAATTATTTTAATGCCTTTCATTCAGTGAGGTGATTGGAATCCAGACTCGTGTATAGTGGGGTTTATTCTCCATCTAGGATCATGCACAAAGGCAAGGTTTCCTTGAAAACACACATAATATGGGAAATTGGGATTGAGTAATAGCTGCATGTTGCCACTAATCGAATATGACGATAACTGTCATGATAGATTGTGAATTAAGAGGATACTTAGGCTATTGAAATTCAAATTTCTTGTCTCATAGACGTTAAAACTGCTTGTGGAATACTAAGTGCTTGAAATAATAACTTGGGTTCAAAGAACAGAACTACAGAACTCCCACAGAGCTTAGTAACACCAAGAACCGGCTAATTTTCTGAAGCATCAATCAATATATAGGATTGGAGGTTAAAGATTTACAATAAAAAAATTATAATATCCCATGCAAACATGAAACGTTAATTAATTCAAAGTGACTTATTATAGTTGCTTTACAGGTCCATCGAGCATGCATTGAAAGGGAAATTATTGCGCTTCTCGATCATCCTTTTCTTCCCACGCTTTACACTTCCTTTCAGGTGTATCCTTTTTTTTTTTTTTCCTTTGCAGCAGATACAGTTTTAACTCTTTAAATTCCGTTTATCTATAGTTGATAGACGTTTGTCTTTCTGTTCGGTTATGTGGAAGTTCATATAGGTGCAAATCGATAATGAGCGTCTCTACTTTGTAGCTCATGCATTAGATTCAGATGACAAGTGCTTGGAGAAAACGAAATCACTTGGATGCCCGCTCTCTATATTATCAGAATAAATTTAAATGTGTTGTTTATACTGTGATTCTGATGCCTAAGCTTAATTCCATTGATTATGACGCTATTCTGGTTAAATCATCACCGAGTTTAATTTATTAACTCGCATGCTTCATTGGTTGCAGTACTGATATCCCAACATTCTCTATCTTTTTGTTATGACGCTGGTTTATCATAATCACTGGCATTTGTTGATTTCTCCTCATTTCCTCAGACTTCTACACACGTATGCCTGATGACAGACTTTTGCCCTGGTGGAGAGCTACTTGCATTGCTTGACAAGCAACCTATGAAATTGTTTAAGGAGGATTCTGCAAGGTATCCTGAAAAAATGATTCAACCTTTTATCGTACGATCAATTTTTTGTCCTGCATTTGCTGAAAACAATATTTGATTGTTGAAATTTGAAACTTTGCACATGGTAGGATTTAATGCTTTAAACATATGATAAAAATTAACCATTGCTTTTTTACTATTGAGCTTGTAGTTGGGATCATCCCTCACTTTAGCCGTTAAATAGGAACTGACATTGACTTTAATTTTTTAATTGTCGATATTCATTTTATATTTCTATCTAAACTTTTTAGCACCTTAGTGGATTCTCATCAAGATGTTTTTTTTGACACAATTAGGATACTTAGAAATTTATTAGTGTCTTGTACCAATGCTGGTGGCCGATTAAATGCAGTGTTCGAACTTCTGAAGTTGATAGAACCTTTTTTCTTTTTTGGCATGTGGGATGTTAGGAGTAAAGGCAAGACGGTAGAATTGAAAGGAATAAGCTCAATCTTGAATTGAAATCTCAAAATTGTATCTGACGCAGAATTCTTGCATAAAGAATCATTCTAGTCTACACTATCGAAAGAATAGTAAAGATTTAACTAGCAGGAAACAATTCTACGTGACAGATAATACTCTAGGTAGACTTCTAGCAAAGAATTAAATTAATCCTCCTTCCCCCTGGGGATTGAACAATAATTGCTTGGGCTTTCTTCTATTAATTTCCTCTGCTGGGCCTGCGAATTTGGGGTAAACTTTGAGGGCCTAACATTGAGGAACTGAAATAGGGATTGACACTTCATATGCTGCTTTTGTTTACTTTTAATACTTTCTAAACCATATTCTATCTCATTATAGTAAGCGAATTGCTTTCTAACCTGAACCATCTACCTAAACCAATGTGATTGTGACTGATTTATTACCAAATTTCGTGTTATGAAGATGCATAAGATATAAAATTTCTCTACCTTGAAAGCCAGGTACAGACTGGTAGAAGAATGTTTCTTGAAAGTGTTGATTCACGAGTGTCACACTGGCTTTTTATCGAGAGTTGACCCTTTATGACCTTTTATTTGAAAAAATATTGATGTCTGACCACTATCTTCTCTCCAGGTTCTACGCGGCAGAGGTTGTAATTGGCCTGGAGTATCTTCATTGTTTAGGTAACTAT
This sequence comes from Flueggea neowawraea, assembly GCA_948243855.1. NCBI lineage: Eukaryota > Viridiplantae > Streptophyta > Magnoliopsida > Malpighiales > Phyllanthaceae > Flueggea > Flueggea neowawraea. Next base: position 5,710 of record CAODLS010902500.1, on the reverse strand, counting down.
TATCAAGAAAAAAGGATATATCTTACATCTTGTCTTTGATTTAACCATATCGGTTTTTACTTCTTATAGCTGACAATAAATTGTAGAAGTCACCAAAAAGTGAAATGTATGGTTGCTTCCTGCAAGTGTCGGAATTGTTAGGGATGTGATTTGAACTCGGTGTTATTTGTCATACTACCACCCCCATTGCCGGGTCAAAGGAAAAAAAAAAGTATTTGCTCTTAAGTAGAACTGTAGAAATGTGTGACGTAGAATTTTTTTAGTAGAACAGGACACAGTATTGATAATCTGTAATTATGTTTCAGTTGTTTATACTTTATATTGCATTGCGAGGATTGCTTGTGCAGACTGAATTTGAAATATACCATAGATTTATTTTGGGTGCACCAATAAGTGGATGCGTATAGTTACTAATGTCTCAAACTTTATTCTTAGTTCATTTTTGATTAATTTCCACAGGAATAATCTATCGAGACCTGAAGCCTGAAAATATTTTGCTCCAGAAGGATGGACATGTCATTTTAACTGACTTTGATTTATTATTTATGACATCCTGTAGACCGCAAGTATGTTATTCCATTTCTGTTTCAAGATTAGTTAATACTGCATTAGTTATTGGCTTTGGCTTCTCACTATGGATCTCTAATCTTCATCAAATAAGAAATTCTATATCCACAATCAGGGTCAAAAGAACTAACAAGTGGAGGGGGGGTATAAACTGCCAACAACTATTCCTAGGACAATGCCTCTCTTTTTCCTGTTATTAAATATTCAAGAAAAAAATTACACATCCTGTACAGGAGTAAACTACGGGTATATATTGTTCCTTTGTCTGTACGAATGTTATCTCGTGCAGTCACTGAAGTATAGTAGAGAGGGAAATCCTTTGGATTTATTGACATCATTTACCATTCACTAGTTGCACTTTATGTTCATTCATGCATGCTGTAATATTGTGTAATATTCTCATCATTATATGTTCAACAACGTAAGCAACTGAAGGAAAAACATGAATCAGAAAATTATATTTTTCTGGGCCAGCATTTTTGGGAACAATTGGTAGCTGAACATGCTATTAAAATAAATGTTAAATGCAGATTATAAAACACCAGCCTCCAAATAAGAGAACATTATCCAGGAGTCAACCACCGCCAACATTTGTTGCAGAGCCAACAACACAAACAAATTCATTTGTGGGAACTGAAGAATACATTGCTCCAGTACGGCGAAGCTTTTGACAAGTTTATTCATGTCCTTAATCAAAATTATAGTTTCTAAAATGCTGCAAAGTTCCTTTGAAATTTTTTGGAATGATTTCGACAAACTGAATACATCATTGAGTTTATGTTCATTCTCTCTAATGAGTGATCTGCACAGTACTAGCATGTTGCTTGCCTTCGATAAAACCTCATTCATGTTCTCTTGATTTCAGGAAATAATCACGGGCTCAGGTCATAGTAGTGCTATCGACTGGTGGGCTCTTGGTAAGCACATTTAAAACATAAATTCACCCTTTTTTTCTTTCCTACTTCCAATTGGTTCCAGAAGTTCATCTGAATTCAAACTAGTACTTTATGCAGCCTTCTTTTGTCGAAATTTCTGTTTCTTTGTCTTCTTTAATTCTTGCTACAAAACTGGTGGGGTGTGCTTGATGGATGAGGAGAGGGCTACCGGGCAGTGGATCAAGAAAAAGAAAGCAAAGTCCCTAATATTTCCATGCGATGTAGAATACAATATACTACATTCTGAAGCTGAACGAATAGCTGGGAAAAAATAAACTAGTACTCGGGCTTTTTCCTTAACTATGTAAACTTTGTCAGTCTCCCTGTGTAGAGTCGAGTAATTTTATGGCTAAAGAGAAGTTACATGGTTAGGATAGTAGGTATCAAGAGTAAAACTTATTCTCAAAAACAATTGCAGTTTCTGCATAATTTGCTTTCGTAGGGTATTGTGCATTATTAAATTTTCTGTCTTTTGTGATGAAACAGGCATTTTATTGTATGAGATGTTGTATGGCCGTACACCTTTCAGAGGAAAGAACAGACAAAAGACGTTTGCAAACATTTTGCACAAAGATCTCACATTTCCCAGCAGCATCCCAGTAAGGCTTTAACTTGTAATCAGTTACCAAAGTAGTGCAAAATAATGCTTATTCTTTTCTTTAAGCTTTTGTCAGAACTCGAATTCATTAGTTTTTAAGGATCTCACATTACCTAGCGCAAAATGACAGAGATCATAAAGATTGAGGTTTTTTTTTCTTCTCTTTGGGGTTTATGAACTGCTTTCTGCTTTGCTCGCATATCATCAGAGGGTGCTCTCTGTCTGAAATTCTTTTTGCGAGTAAATGGGAAAGCTTTTGCACAGTTAAGTTGGATAAAGTTTTTAAAAAGTACAAACATGTAGTGAGAAAGCTGCATGCATGTTGATGACGGGAAAATAATTTTTTTTTATATATAGCATCATAATTTTACTGTTCGTTCTTCAATTGTCTGGCTTAACATTGTTGAGAAGCCTGGCAGAACTATATAGGGAGAAAAGGATTTTTGATTATGATAAAATCCAGTTGTCTATTGGGATCGGTTGATTCAGAACTAAGTCTATTGGGATCGGTTGATTCAGAATTAAGTAGTTTATGCAAACTGGAATTGATGAAAGTTCTTTCTTATTGATTCTAGTTCCCTTCTCTCGCTTCTGTTGCTTTTGACCCTTTTCTTAAAAGTGTTAATCTAAACCAGGAAAGTCCAACGGTCATCTTACTTCCTGTTGAGCTGAACCCGAAAGGAATTGCATATGTAGGTTACTCTTGCGGCCTCTGAGGTCATTATTTTGTGTCTGATTTTTACTCTCTGTTCCAGGTTAGTCTTGCTGCAAGGCAATTAATTAATGCCCTCCTAAACGGAGACTCTGCATACCGTTTAGGATCAAATACGGGTGCCAATGAAATCAAACATCATCCTTTTTTCCGTGGGATTAAGTGGCCTCTTATTCGTTGCATGGTAATAGCACAAGCACTTTATTTATCTTTTCCTTTTCAAGTGCACAGACTAGAACTAGAAGGCATTATTTATTCATTACGGCGCTCTTGAATTCTGTACCTCTGCAGAGGCCACCCCCTTTAGATGTGCCTATCCAGTTAATTGGAAAAGATCCGAAGGCCAAGGATGTTACATGGGATGATGATGGAGTGCTTGTACATTCTTTGGACATGGATATCTTTTAAGGTTCTTAATAATTGCTTCAATCCAGAGCAGCATCTGTTCTAGAATGGCCAATTATCATGCCTAATCTGCAATAATCAACCCAAATATTGGCATATAGGTTGCAGATTCTGACAAAATTGTATCGTCTTTTTTATATCTCGCACAGCAAACATCGCTGCTTGTCAATGTATAATTGTAGATTACAGTGCATACATTTTCATTTAAGTAGCATGAGATGGCCTTTTATCATCTGCAATTCATATACAGGCATTAAGTCAGATGAGATCTCAAGTTGGAAGGGAAGGCACTACACCTCACCTCGCATACAGAAGCAAGGAACTGCAGATAATTATTTGGAGAATTTACAATCGATGTATCTAATATCTGTCCGCCTCAAAATACGTAATGGGTCACAACGGTATTGATTGGTTAGTTAGTCATATGTAACTCATTTCGAGTCAAAATCCCCGTCATTGCTTTTTGGTGAAATGGACTCCCGAAATGGGCGAATTCCTTGGTAGTTAAACTTGACCAAAGTGCAATGGAGAACTACGATCATAAGGGAACGGCAGGAGCACAGTAGGAAATAAAAAAGCTTGTTCAAAAAACATTCGAGTAGCTTGAATAATAATATATTTGAAATTGGCTTCTTGTTTGGAATGTTTAGATTTATCGAATCTTACATATGATGCGTAAATTTTATCATGGGATAAGCTATAACAAGGTAGTCTGTTCACCTAGATCAAATGGAGATTTTGATATGTTTACAATTTTTTTTTATGATCATGAGAATTTTAATGAGCAAAATCCACCAATGTAGTGGATTTGCGTGTCAAAGACTCCAAGGCACGAGACACTATCCACACTCAAGGCTAAGACATCAAGAGCGAGAGTTGAAAATACAAACTCAAGTGAAAATAGAGTCCAAGCACCTGTAAACATCATATTAAAAAAAAAGCTGTCTATTCTTACATTTAAGCAAAAACATAGCAAACATAATACAACGGAAAAATAAATCTTCTGCAGAAGAACCTTTTTGCTGAAATAATCTCTTGTTTCGGGTTGGGGATTTCGGGGAAGAGGTGTTTAGGTTTTAAGGAGGGGGAAAGGTGAAAGGCGGGACTGTGCATCAGTAACGTTTGGGATTTAATTTATAGCCGGAAAAATCAATAAAGCTGACAAAAATCTATTTAAATGTGCAAAATTCAAAATTATGAAAAAATTGGAAAATTAGTTATCATGATTGTGATTAAGTGTTAAGATTGAGTTTTATTATATTTATATAGATTAAGGTGATTTAAATTCTAAAGGAATCTTATACTGATCCAACAAATAAACAGTATAAATAACAGGTTCGACTTATTAACATTGATTCCAGCGAAAGACAACAACAAACAGTAGCAGAACATGACCAAATCCAATGTTGGTCTCGCGAGCAAACCACGATTGTGTGGCCGGCGGGAGTGCTTGACTCGTTCGCAGTCTAGATGCCACGCAAATCGGGATCACTACGAAATGAATCATAGTGCAAGGAGATGGAGGAAGGAAGCTGGACGGAAGGCTGAAGGAGGGCAGAAACCTGGTGCGCGCTCTGTTTGGTTTCTCGTGCCTTTTTCTCCTGGGTTTCTTGTGGTTCTCTCTCTGTTCTTCTTCCCCCTTCCTATTTATAAGCAACCAAATGGGCATCCAAATAGGCTTTGCTTATTAGGCCAATTATGGGCCTTATGGGATCATGGGCCTAGGGGTCCAACTCAATTTGGCTTACCAATTGATCTCGATCCACTGTCCCGATTCACACCTTGATCGACCGGTTCGGTTCACCCGCTATGAGTGGACCACTTTTTTCAACATCTCCCACTTGTACATGATGAAACCTTAGCACATCATGTAACGTGGTTAGCACTCTCGTAACTATGCTCGATCCTTTTGTCTTACAGGCAAATAGGCCGCGCGACCAACATATAATGAGAGCATAATTGTTATACACCTGTTAGGGATATATAACAACTCTTAACACAATCCTGCTAGAAGACGTCTCTTGCAGAATAGCTCCATTCTGCCAATGTGTATGCAATAACAGCTCAAACTACTGGAACGTATGTCTTCCCCTAGTTCGTAACCACACAATTCCTGCTTTCGAACTTCACAAATTCACGAAAGTTTTTCTCAAAGTTCACACATCATGTGACACACTACATGAGAGCTAGCTTAGCAAACTTATGAGACTAGTGCAAATGCGTCTAGAAACGAACTTCTTCTCTTACACCAGACAGTCCATATAGTCAAGTTTACTTGTCCGGCTAGTCACGCTTGGTTGAATCAATCATGAACATTAACGACAAGCTAAAGTAGCCAAACTCAACTATACATTTTGAATGTGTTAAGGATTCTAAGGGTAGGTAGTACCGAGAACCGCATGTTCATGGTAGGGTTTCACACTAGGAAAGTGAGATCATTTTTCAAACTTTTCCATCCCTATGGTCGTGTATATAGCACACATTGTATGATTA
>CAODLS010902431.1:0-10704 GCA_948243855.1 Flueggea neowawraea | reverse complement strand
CATATAATGTTTAGTGTATATTCCTATATAATAATATAAATGATCTTAAAGGCGAATTATTTAGTGTATATTCGTATATAATAATATAAGAATACATTAAATGAGCCTATTCACGAGCTTTAATTGAGCCTGTTCACGAGCTTGCAAATGAGCTTGTTCACGAGCTTTGTAAACGAGCTTATTCACAAGCCTGCAATCGAGTATGTTCACGAGCTCAGTAAACGAGCTTGTTCACGAGCCTACAATCGAGCCTGTTCACGAGCCTACAATCGAGCTTGTTCATGAACACGCAAACGAACCTCGTTCGCGAGCTTTTCTAGCTGAGCTTTCTAGTGTTCAAGCTCGGCTCGTTTACAAAGTCGAGCTTCAAATTTTGTTTAAATTTGACTCATTTATTATTGAGTCGAGTCGTAAATGAGTTTTTACTGAGCCAAGCTCCGAGCCGCTCGTGAGTAGTTTGGCTCGTTTACACCCCTACAAGTAGGGAAATGCTATTTCTCTAAAGAAAATGACACTATCTATATTTTATTCATGAGGAGAGTGTATCGTTTCAAGAATCAATTTATAGATACACATCAAAGGGAAATTGAAGAGCTAAAGAGAATACTATTAATTAGCATTTAAATGAAAGAGAGTGGGTAAAAGAAAAGGCGGAAATTAGGATTGAATATTTATTGGGGAAAGAACTCTAATTTTACAAATGGCAAGTGTCAATCAAATAAAAAGACACTTATCAAAATTTAACTATTATATATATATTGATTTCAACACTGTTTCACTTTTTTTTTTTGAGATTTTAAAAAGTTGTTTAAAGTCTATGGTAGGTTGGGTTTGAAAGCATACAAGGATGATTAATTTTGATGGATTCTTTCTCGTTTTCTAGAAAATATAGAATTAGAGATAGAAAATATAAAAAAACTTGTTTAAAATAAAATGATAAATTTTCTGTTTTTTTTAAAAAAAAATTTATATAAATTTTCAAAATTATTTATTAATATGTTCTCCAAATTTTTACTTTTGTAGAAAAAAAAAGAGTTTTGTTTCGTTTAAGTATGTAGGGTCTTGTTTTGCAAATTTTCATAATGATGTAAGAATTTAACCCAACTCAATGTCTCTCTGCAGACAGCTCGGTTCGGTTTGGTTTGTGGGCAAACCGTCAATCAAATCCAACGGTTCGTTTTTATTTTCTGATCATCTGTAGTTAAACTGTTGGTTTTAATTTTTGGTTCTTTTCGGTTTGGTCAGTTTATTTAGCTTAAAACATAAGTAAAGTCAGAGTTGATAAATGATTTGGTTAGTTTATTTTAGGTTCGGTTTAGTCGGTTTTGTGTAAGTTTTGAACATATGTATATATAAAAACTAACATAGTAGGATAAAAAGGGTTAAGGTTGGTTCGGTTCAGTTTTTGAATAGATAAAACAGCAACCAAACCGAACTTTTCGGTTTTTACAATTCCTTGTATTCTACATCCACCCAGTTGGCTTTGGTTTCATTGTCGGTTTCGCTTAGAATGGTTTGGTTCGATCGGTTTTTTGTTCACCCCTAGTCTCTCTTATGCTAATGGCTTCGGCTAATGATGCAAACATAGATAATTTGTGGATGAAATTCGTTGTATTAGCTGACACATGAATGGATTAATTCTCCCTGTAACTTCAACTGCTACAGCAGAAATCAAGAGAGTACCATTTGAAGGTATTGTTCTTTAGCAAAGAAAGATCCTGTTTTGGAAACGAATCATTCCTTTTTCCTTTTTGAAAATGAAACGAAACCAAACAAATCGAATCATTTTCTATTGACAGAAGTTGATAAATTTGACACTCCACAACAACATTGATATACATTTCAGTCAAAAGTTTCCATATAGAGCTGAACACGTAGGTCGTCATAGATTTTCTTGAAAGTGGAATACAAATTTCGTGCCTGTGATGTGACCATTTCATTTTCAAGTAAGATTTCCAAAAGATAATCTAGGAAGAGTCAGGTCAGGTCTGCTCTTAATGAGTCTGAACTGCTTGACCATTTAGGTAAGAGATGGCTACAGCAGCATGGAGAGCTGCTCCAACAGGAAGCACCTCTTCATTGAGAACTAGATATGGTGAATGCAATGAAAGAGATGATTTTCGTTTGTCGTACGCTGCCCAGATGAAGAAGACAGCCGTGCGCATCTTCTGCGAGTAGAAACTAAAATCCTCTGCTCCCATCGTTTGCGGGAATAGTAGTACATTGGACTCTCCAAGTAGTTCCTCCCCAACTTTCTTGGAATGATTATACAAAGCTTCATTTACTGTCGCTGGATATGGCCTTAACTTTTCCTCCATGAAGTCCACTGAAGCATTGCATCGATGCACGGCTGCTTCATTCTCTACAATCTGTCAGAGTAGGCATTGAATATTTTAGTCTGCGGTTCAAGATTAATCAAGAATTACATCAACGAATGCATGTGCTGTCTAGTTCATAAAACGTTTTGAATTGAAATAGTCAGTTTAGAGTTCTTATTGCTGTTGTTTGTATCTGATAAATGGTTAAACATGTTCCATGTTCAAACCAGCATCACGAATTTCTTGCTGCAATTCAACTTCAATTATTATATAAAACTCGCGAGAACTTGTGATATTGGATAACATTTATGTTTATGCTAATTTGCTAGATTGTCTATAACCCTCTAAGTCTTGGATCATATTCATACACTTACCTGTCTTATTCTTTGCTTAAGGTAGAGTAGACCTTCTGTGGTCATGTTACGAAAAGTTCCTCCAAATCTGACTGTCTCAGGAATTACATTCCCGGCTTGGCCAGCCTCAACGAACGCAACTGAGACAACCTATGCATCATTATAAATTGGTTAGCCATATTTGGTCATTCAACTGCAGAAACACTAATCAAACCAATCACAAGTAAATCACCATTCAAATATACAAAACAGGGGAAACAGAACTTGCCCTGGCCTCAAGAGGGTCAGTTTCGCGAGAAACTAATTGTTGAAGTGCAAGAATGGTGAAAGATGAAGCAAGAAGCGGGTCTATTGCATCTTGAGGCCTAGCAGCATGCCCCCCTATTCCTTTTATTGTAGCTATAAACCTTCCATAACCAGCCATCATAGGTCCAGGTCTCGAACCAATTAAACCGATGGGCAACTCTGGAGAAACATGTAGTCCAAAAATGCCTTGAAGATCATCAACAGCTCCAGCTTTTAACATGTGGAATGCACCAGCATGACCCTCTTCTCCAGGTTGGAAAACAAGCTTCACGATACCCTTTATTGCAGAAATTAATTCAATAAAACAACATTAAAATAAATGGAAATGAATTCTTTGTGTCCAATTGTGCACAGAATGTACCTTTCATTCATGCTCCTTGCGTTTAAGTAACTTGGCTGCTCCAAGAAGCATTGTTACGTGAGCATCATGGCCACAGGCATGCATTTTGCCTCTGTTTTTGCTTTTATGCTCCTACTCTACCAGTTCCTTCCAAATGATAAGGCTTAGATATCGAGTCTCTTAAAACTCCATGTACTACAAGGATTTAAATTTGGCTATTCTTCATTTTTTTGGCCAGGCCTCAATTCAATACGAGAAGACATTAAACGCGCACACACATACCGCTCGATTCGAACCCGGATACATGCATCAACCGTGGTTACTCTTACCGTTGGGCTACAAGGCCTGCGGCTGGCTTTTCAATACCTATACATAACTCAAATGGCAATCAACACGTTAAGGGACCTACAAAATGTTACTAGTCTGGGCCAAAGCGCAAAATTCTCTCAAGCTAGCCTATGCCTAGCGAGTAGGGATCATTAAAACGGATGTAAATGCTGGACGCCTCATTTATTTGAGGAGGAAAAAAAGGCTTTTTCACAATGTTACTCCTTTACTATTCCATTTCATGTTATTGTGAAGGAAATTCACGGATACAAATGATCACAAGACTGATCTGAATTAAGAACACAATTAGAGATTCCACATAGCCGAAAGAAAAAAAAAAGGTTACCCCAAAACACTCATCCATCATCAGTAATTTAAACAAATAACAAACTGTTCAGACGTATTTCATAACAGGTGGACTATGTCTCGTCGCATTCATACCTTCTGACTTTGTAACAGTTCTAGATTTTGGACACAGAAAAGCCAACTAACCTGAATAGGGAGGGCATCCATGTCAGCTCTAAGCCCGAACCACGGATGAACCCCTTGCCCAACCGAACCCACCACGCCAGTCTCTGCAAAAGGCCACTTATACTCAATCCCAAGCGAGTCAAGCTCTGCCCTTATGAGCGCACTGGTATTGTACTCTTCAAAAGCCAGTTCTGGGTCCTCATGGATTCTCCTCCTCAACCTTTTCAACCACTCAACGAACTCTGGCTCTCTCGCCCACTCCAACAACTCCTGTGTCAGTGAATTACCCGCCTGGTCCGAGTCAATACCAGTCTCTAGTGCCCCCCATGTTAGGTGCTACGTGGACAGGATCATCGAGGACAGGCAGAGCCATGACAATGCCATTAACGGGAGAGACAACAGAACTGGTTGAAGTTGTTTCTCGTACTAGTCAGTTCGAAGTAATCATCGGTATTATACGAGTCAGAGAAGCAAGGAGCGTTGACTTTTTCTGGTGGGCCAGGCCTTGTAGTTATGCGTATAAGCTTATGTTCAGTAAAGCCCATGCCCTCACTAATTAGTATTGAGGAAATTACGGCATATGTTCATTTAACATTATGAAGTTGTTCCGCCGCCTGTGAATCTCAAATTTTGTATCTAATCCACACTCTAATTTAATACACATCATCTCTAATTTGATAGGTCCCGCCTTTAATTTGATGTCTTAGTATGAATTTTTAGGTTGTGCCGGCTACATTAATCCCACCAAATCTTAATCATCGTGCATTTTTTTTTTAAATTTTTATCTTTTTTTGTTTAATTACTTTTTATTTTATCCAATAAAATAATTTAATTTTTTTTCAAGTCTAGTTAAACTGAGTTATACTCTATTATTTTTTAATGTTCATTTAATGTTATTTTTATTTTCTATTTTTTGTTCTATTAGTGATTATTTATTTTTTATCATATTTTATGATTTAGATTTTTTTGGTTTATTTTTCATTTCCATTTGTTTTTCATAGTATTTAACACTAGAAAACAACCAAAAAGAACACCATATGTATCACTAAAATACGACAAAACTTTTAATAATAAAAAAGAGAGGGTTCATTTACAAAAACAATACATATTGAAACTAAGATATAAAAATAAAAGAATAATAAAAAACAAACACTAGTTTGCAGCTTAAATAAACCAAAAAAAATTAAAAAATAAACAAATATGAGTCTCTAGTTAAAAAAATTTAAAATAAACAAAAAATAAACTAAAATAAATACAAGTATATACATGTACTCGAACGTATTTCTATAATTTTAAATTTTCAAAATATTTTTTTATATAATTTTGACTTGGGAAAATAATTTCTAAGTCCTTCAAGTTAGGCATAATTAGTAAGTCAGTCCTCATTTTTTTAGCGGACAAAACCACGCCAATCCCGTCCCATCTGCTCCAATCGTTAAAGAGATGACAACTTTCGTAGAGTAGTTCACAGAAAACGTCAAAAGTATAAAATCGTTTGGATCCGGGATTTTTGTTTTTGATTTTTTTTATTTCAGTTTTTGAGAAATAAGAGAGTTTTTGTTGTTCCTGTTTTTTTCAATTTTCGATTTATTGAGCTAAAATTTTCTATTATGATATTTTTTGTAATTTTTTTTGTTGCACTTAAGAAGATTAAGATCAGAATCAACGATAATTTTCGGATTTGTTTCAGAGCTTTCTTTTGCAGTTTCATAAATAATTTAAGTGTATGAATTTGAAAATATTCAGAAATAATTTTTGCTTAATTTTCTTAATTTGGTTAGTGTTTTTTTTTGGTTAATTTTTGGTTATTTTTTGCTTAATTTGCTCAAGTTGATTAGTGATTGTTTGTCAGTTGCTTTCTTGTTGATTTTTTTCTTAATTTGCATAAGTTGGTTAGCGTTTTTTTTGTTTTCTGGTTGATTTTTTTGCTTAATTTGCATTAGGTGGTCAGTGATTTTTTTGGTTGTTTTCTTGTTGATTTTTTGCTCAATTTGCTTTAGTCTGTTAGTGAGATTTTTTTGTTGATTTTTGGTTGTTTTATGGTTGATTTTTTTCTTAAATTTCTTTAGTTGGTCAGTGGTTCTTTTTTGGTTGATTTTTGGCTTAATTTTTTGAAGTTGGTTGGTGGTTGTTTTTTGGTTAATTTTTTGTTGATGTTTTGCTTAATTTACTTCAGTTGGTCAGTGGTTGTTTTTTGGTTAATTTTTTGTTGATGTTTTGCTTAATTTACTTTAGTTGGTCAGTGGTTGTTTTTCGGTTAATTTTTGGTTGTTTTATGATTTTTTTTTGCTTAATTTGCTTTAGTTGGTCATTGGCTATTTTCGGTTGTTTTCTAGTTGATTTTTTGCTTAATTTACTTTAGTTGGCCAGTGGTTATTTTTTGATTAATTTTTGGGTGTTTTCTGATTATTTTTTGCTATATTTGGTCAGAAGTTGTTTTTCGGTTGATTTTTTGCTTCTAATTTTGAGGTGGATTATTATCGCCTTTTGCTGACATGTTTGCTTTAGAAACATGAGAAGAAAAGGCAGGATGAGAATTTCTAAAGTGATGATGAAGCTCCTCGCAAGGAAAAACCCAAAAACTTGAATAATTAGGGATTGGTTGATAGTAGATGTAATTGAATCTTTTTAACTTTTGTTATAGTCTTGATATTGTTTGAATCTTTTTGTTTTTAATCATGATCAGTATAGTTGTCATTGATTTTTGAGCTGAGCATATAAAATTGTAGTCCTCGCCTCACTTTAGCGTATAAAATTTATAATCCAAACCTCTGGTGGAGTAATATTGTAACGAGATTTCAGCAAAGATATGTTTTATGATTTTGTAATTTAGGAGATTTTTTTTTCGTGATTTGCCCCAATATATATATATATATATATATATATATATATATATATATATATATATATATATAAAATAAACTAAAATTCAAATTGAAATAAACTCAAAAAACTTAGTGTAGGAAAAATATGTATTGAACTTAAGAAAAATAATCAATAAATTTATTTTACTTTGATTTTAGTTGATTTAATGTTGTTTTTAAGTTTACAAAAGACAAAAAAATAGTTTATAATTAAAATAGACTAAACAAAAAATCTCATTCATTGTTTGGACTATAATTTAAAATTAAAATAAAATAGTTTATAATTAAAATTGAAATAAACTAGATTATAATTAAAATAAACTAAAAACATTAAAGTAAATTGTAGAGTAGTTTATAATTAAATTAAAATAAACTAAAAAATTAATGAACAACTTTTCTGCAAGAAATTTTTAATTATTTTTATTTGATATTTAGTTTATTTTGTATTATTTTTAAGTTTATATATTATACATATTGTTAGTTTGTAAAATGTAACATAAAGTACATTGGTGATTTTTTTTCCAGTTACATAAAAATACATTTGGGAGTATTTTTTTAAAGGAAATAAATGGTTTTTTTTATTTATTGGATATATAATAAAGAGAAATCATCAGTGGTATTATATATATTAAATTATTTTTAAATTTCACAAAATAAATGTATCAAAATAAAATTTAAATGAAACGATGGAGGGAAAAAAACACAGATGAAGGTAAAAATAGTGTGAGTATTAATAAATAAGCATATTTTGGATTAAAATTTAATTACAATGGACGAAAAAAACCAAAGATAAAGGCAAAAATAGTGTGAGTATTAATAAATAAGCATATTTTGGAAGACTAATTAAATTTTTACCATCTAAGGACTAAAATGGTTTATTTTAATTGTTGAGTCACTATTTGTGATATTTTTCACTTTAAAAAAAAAAAGAAACATGCATTCATTCTTTTTATAAGTGATTGCATACAAAATTTGAGAAGAGCCGCATAAAATTTGAAATGCTAAAAAGTCTTAATATTGTAATTTTTGTTTTTTGGGGGTGCGATTATGTAATTAGTCCATTAGTAACTAGTCTACCAACCTAGCAGCTGCTAATTTTGGTAATAAGTCACGTTGAATAGTAAGCAAGAATTTTGAATATCCGAGTATTTTGGCTTGTATTGCACTGAAAGAGCGTTTGATATTTGTATTAGTTGTATTTACAAAAAGAAAACACTGTATTTTTTAGTGTCTTATAAAGAGAATTTAGTATATTTTGAGTTACACCAATATTTACCGTTCGAGTTAAAGATTCAACAATTAGTATGTGAGATTAAGCAGAAAAAAAACTATACCCACATGTATGGAGTTAGAAGTAGGCACGGTACAGGGCGTGGGTGGTGTTTCTCATATATTTTATTGGATTTGCATCTGTATTATTGGAATGCGCAAATAAATTAAAAACATCAACAGTGTTTTGATTTTTTGCGATTTTGAAAAGTTGGGCTTATAAACAATAAAAGGTAATTGGTTTCGCCGGGTTCTTCTTGTTTTCTAGAAAATATGGAAATTACAGATAGAAAATTAAAAGAACTTTTTTGAAATAAAATAATAAATTTTCCGTTTTCTAAATTTACATCAAATTTTACAAACATATTTTAGTTTGTTTTTCAAATATTCACTTTTTAGAAAAACTGAAAAAAAAAAGAGTTTGGTATAAGTATGTAGAGTTTCGTTCTCCGAATTTTCACAATCATGAAGAACACTGAAACAGTATCCTCATTTTCTTTAGAGCAGAAGTATCAACAGAAACCGATCATCTAATTCAATAACAGTCCTTTCGACAATGTCTCTCTCTCCCTCTACTTTTTTTTTTTTATTTTGACACCAACTCAATGTTTCTCTTATGCTAATAGCTTCGGTTAATAATGCCAACATAATTTGTGGATGAAATTCTTTATATCAGTTGATGTTGGGCTATTAGGTCCCTTCTTATATGGAGAAAGTCCAATTTTCAAAAGGTTTATTTTGTGATAAATCTATTAGGGTTTATAAGTCATGTTTCAGTAGCCACATAGAGGGAGATAGTCTCATTTTGTGTAGCCACAAAAAAAAAAAACACTTAGAGAGATTTTTTTGATCTAAGTGTCCAACTCGTCCAGCCTATTCCAGTTGACTTTTTAAGGCTTCTTTGTGGTCTGATTGTTGTGATTTTAGGGCTTCTTCATCTCTGTGTGTTCTTGAAAGTGAACGGTGGAGATTGGATTTTGACGGTTGGTTTGTGACTTATTGGGTCGAGAACAGAAGTTGTATGGGCTGGTTTCAGCAGTGACGGGTCAGATTATTCTCCTCGTTTGGAAGGGTTTTCGTGGTCCAATTGAGCTGATTTTTGGTCAGTAGGGGAAGGACATTTGGAAGTTTATTTTGATCAGAGGGGATTGACTTTTAAGGTCAGGAAGGCCGTCTTTTGTTGGAAGAACTGAAGCTTTTTGTTTGTTCACTTTACCCTTAACTTTTTAATCTTGTTTATTGGTGTTGTGGATTTTTTTTATTGGTGCTTGTAGCACTTATTGGTGTGTGTAGCTACTGTAAAAATTGTTGAATTATAGTGGAGCCTTTTATTGGACCGGAGAGAGGTCCCGTGGTTTTTATCCTTCGATTTGAATGAGTTTTCCACGTTAAAAATTGTCGTGTTCTTCTTTGTGTGATTGGTGTGATTATTTGAGTGTGTTTTAGACTGTTCTATTTTTGCTCCTCTTATTCAGTCAAGTGGGAAAGGATTTTTTGGGATTTTCGCTTGTCTTGTCCGGTTATTTCCCCAACATGTGGTATTAGAGCTTTGGCTCTTTAGGTGTTTTGGTTGATTGAATGATGGAGGCGAATTTGACTAGAATGATTCTTTTGGATGACACAAATTATCATAAGTGGAAAGGGAAGATGAAGGATCTTCTATTCATAAAGAAATTGCACTTACTAGTTTTTGCGACTCAAAAACTTGATGGTAAAATTGATGAAGAATGGAAATTTGAGCGCGAACAAGTTTGTGGCATTATTCGAATTTGGGTGGAAGACAATGTGTTGAATCACATTGCTGATGAAAATCATGCTCGTAGCTTATGGGAAAACTTGAGGTTTTGTATGCTTCAAAGACTGGTAACAACAAGTTGTTTCTACTCAAACATGGTATGAATTTGAGATATAAAGATGGGAGCTCCATATCTTATCATTTGAATGATTTTCAGGGGTGTTTTGACTAGTTGTCTAGCATAGGTGTAAAATTTGATGATGAGATTCTTGGTCTTTGGTTGCTTAATACTCTTCCTGATTCATGGGAGACTTTTTGGGTGACTTTGAAGAACTCAGCTCCTAATGATGTTGTGATCATGCAGATGGTGAAGGGTGGTGTCTTAAATGAAGAAGTGAGGCGAAGAACTCAAGGGACATTGACATCATAGTCTAAAGTTTTGGTTACAGAAAATAGGGGGAGAAGCAAAACCAGGAATCAAGATCAAAATAGAGGCAACAGTAGAAGCAAATCAAAGGGAAAGTACAAAAAATTTTAGTTCAACTATTGTCATAAAAAGGGGCACATCAAGAAATATTGCTTCAAGTGGAAGAAAGAGAACAAGGGTAAGAACAAGTAAGAAAATAAGGGAAATGATAAAAATGATGATCATGTTGCCACTGCCACTTCAGATGATCTTGTTGTTGTGTATGATGAAGGTGGAATTAATCTTGCTTGGATG
>CAODLS010902429.1:0-24066 GCA_948243855.1 Flueggea neowawraea | reverse complement strand
CTAGCCAACGCAATAAATCATCAAATCTGTAAATTCAAGGCTTGAAACGTGTTCCTTTAACCTCAATGAACTCTAATCTAACAACCCTTAGCATCTATTAACTCAGAATCATCCAAAAATCCGAACTCTAAACCCATTTGGTCAAAACGGATTTGATGGATTCATGCATGAAAGAGATGTTAAATCTAAGAAAGAATTGTAATCTTACCTCTTAAAATGGTTATGGACAATGGACGAACCAAGCCTTGAAGTCCTGGATGATTTGAGAGAGTTTTGAGTGAGTTGAGAGTGTAAAAAATGATGAAATCGGGTTTGTTCGACGCTTTAAAGGCGTCTGAAACACACCTCACGTACGTCAATCTATGTCTCACGTACGTTAGGATACTCTTGTGTACGTGTATTGACATCTCACGTACGTTATCGAGGCTCAAAATCAATTCTGGACACGCCAGGCCCGACCTCACGTACGTCAGTGTTCATCTCACGTACCTGAATCATCATGGAAACCCAGCACACGTACGTCAATCGTCGAAAACACATATTCTGCAAAAACAGTGGCTAACGTACGTTGCCAACATCAATTTGAACCATCGACAGGTTATAGAGCAACCATATTCTGCTCAATGGAGCGAAGTCATAGTTGCTATGTAGAGCCCAGTTCCAAAGATTTAGTTTTTTCAAAATTTATCCTTGTTGACTGTCTTGACCCTTGTTTCTAGAACACCAATCGCCCATAATTTCTGATCAGCAATCATCCTTTTCAGGGTAGATTGCTTAATAGGGTCATTTAGACCCCGCATATTCCAAAAAGCTATCATTGATAACGTTGAGGGGGTTGCCTCACTATCTTCCCTCCTCCTGGAATATTAGTATCTACACTGGTAGGTATAGTACTATCCAAAAGAGTCATAACCCCATGCACAATAGTCTTCATATTTACATCTGGTAACCCATTATTTGAAGGAGATACATCCTCTTTGTTAGTATTATTGGGTAGAGACACCTTATTCTCCTGCTCTCTATTTTCAGGCAATTTAGACACAGACGAACCCTCATTAAATGTCTCATTCTGAGCGACTAGGTTATAATTAGAAGCTTAGCCAGATTGGCTTGTTGGCTTAACCCTTCATATTTGCTTTGTTTTACCTTCATCATTCAGACACTTCTGACTACAATGCCCAATACCTTTACATGTAGTACACCAAAGTGGCTTCCAATCATACTCTATTCTCTGCACAAATTGTTCTCCAAACTCATCCTCCAGAGTAACTATTTTCGGGAAGGCACCTTTAATCTTCATTTCAATCAAAATACGAGCAAAGCTAAGACGGCTTCACTGCATAGTATAGTGATCTGCGAATAATGGGGTTCCCAAAACACTACCAATCCTACTCAACATGTCAAGGGACTAGAATTGTAGAGGGAGTAATGGAAACTTGACCCATAAAGGAACACGCTGCACATTACATATATCAAACGACATAAGAGGAGGCCATGCCTTCAACAGCAAAGGGCGTAGATTAAAAGTATATGGTCCCCCAGTCAAGACTCTATTTTTGGCATCATCGTCACGAAAATTAAAAAGGAACACATTTGGAACAATCTGATGTACTAACAATAATCCTCTTGTTTCCATCGAGCCATAGCAAACCCCTCATCAACAGAGAAACAAGGGGTTAATCAATACACGCTTCCTACTAAGGCGTTTTCCCACTTATTACACTCACCAGACAATTCAGATCGCTGAAATTTAATATAATGTAGAATTAGAATCCACATATATTAATTAAGAAAGCTGGCAGTTTTGTCTTGTAGTTTTTGAGTTTCTTTTGTTTTTGCCGAGGATAATTTTCGTGTTTGGTACTAAGTTTTCTCTGATATCTTAATATCTAGACTTCAATTTTTCAGCAAATTAAAGTAGTGATTGCTGCAAGTTGTAACCGAGCTGTGATTTCACATTACACACAACGATTGATAGGCCTAACTGGCTATACATGTATAAAATGTGTGTATTTTGTACTTTAATTTGGATGTTTTCATTTTTGACAGCTAAAAAAGATAAGATCTTTTTTCAAAAAGATGAGGAAAGCGATAGAAATATTCATTGCATTTATTTAATCATCTACAAACCTAGCTAGCTAACTATACAATTCCGTGTATATCATGAGTTCAAATCAGATCCTTCGACAATGTAAGGTTTTTCTTTTTCCTGAATAAAAGCTTCACTAATTCAAGTATATACTACTTATTAAAAAAACTTTATTATATAATTAGGAGATTCAATCAAAACAAAGAGAATTAATTTTTTTCGTAAAATTGTTTGATGATGCTTTTGCACTTAACAATATTAGTCTGAAAATTGTATAGCTAAGGGGTAATATTAATTTTATTATATTAAATTATTAATAATCTTTTAACCTTGATGGTGTTGAAGTTTTTAATTAGCATCAGATGCTAAATGTTGGATTTTCAGTGGAATTCACTTAAAAAATATTTCATTATTTCATATTTCATTAAGGTAAAAAGAAGAAGACTTTGCTGATTCCATAAAATTGAATATTTCAGAAATAAAAATTTTGTTTTTAAAAAATCGTCGAATATAAACCACTTTTTTTTCTTTGATAAGTAAATACATAATTGTATCACAGATTTAAAAAAAAAAAACTCAAGATCTATCAAACAAGTGAATGTCACAGATGGTAAAGGCTCAGTTAGTTAACATTTCGTTAAGCTGTCTAATCTTGTTTAGAGACTGCCAATTTTAATGATTACATGTTACTTATCAAGAAGACAGTTCTTGACTTACCACCACTATCCTTTTAAAGCTAGTAATTGCTTTCCAGTTCGAACTAAACTCCATCCTTAATCAACATGTTCCTAACTTAAAGATGACCCAATACGTTTCACTCTAAAGATATCTCATATGTTGAGTTTGATATTCATTCTGAACGAACCCGATTGATCAAAAAGAGCGAAACCCTAGATTATATGTCTCAGTCAACTTGAAATTTTAATTTGTGCCAAAACACGTGGTGCAATATCAACAACAATGATGAGATTTCCTTGATTAATATACCTCAGGATCAAAAATGGAAAAGAGGATTGTTTATCTATCAATCTATTCAAGGAATTTGCTCTTATAATCAAATTTGTGTAAGAAAATAAAATCCAATTTTATTAATTACGGGAAGGTTTTGAGCACCGGGGGAAACCTTCATAATGTTAGATGTTTTTGTTCATTTAATGCTACGATATCTAAGGAAGAAAACCCCACCAAATGATATGAAACTTCCATGTACAGATTTTGGTTTAGGTATTAGAAGTAGTTAAGATATGGATAGTATACAGGAGGGTGGACTACAATGTAATTTGTAGTTATCTTTCATGTCAACCATAACCACCTCGTATCATAACCAAAGCCTAAATTTAATATTTGGAATTAAAAAAAAAATAGAAAGCTTTTGAACTAATGGAAGAGAATAGAGTTGAGAGAAACATTTATTGGAGAAACACCAACAATCAAGAAGCGAAAGAGGCAGTAGTAGAAGGCTGATACAAAAGTGCATTATTTGCATAAACATACAAAGCGTTATTTGCGAAATTGATATGGTATGATCGCATAGTACACAATGAAGTTGTTTGTTTTCTCACTCACCGTACTTGTGGACCTTAAGAAGAATGAATGATTTTGTTGCTCTTGCCCTTCACTTGTCAAATAACATTGCAGCTTTTGTCACCATTAATTGCCCAGCAGCCCCCCAACATCAAATCTGCCTTCTTCTTCTTCCAGGACTACTCAAGAGAAATTTTCTGCATTAATTACAATGTATTTATCAAAATTTGTATATGTTTTTCTCAACTTTGTATACATATCTTAAATCATTTCCATGGCATATTTGGTAGACGTTGATTGTTATCTACAAGAAAGAGGTCACAAAATGAATGTTTTAAACAAGCAAAGTCGATTATGCCAGCATAATAACTACTGAACCAACAATTCATTAATCCAATTCACTTTACCTAATGCCAATTGGCCCAAGCCAATGTATAATCAAGTGCAATTAGTGAGCTAACAATGTTAGTTTAGCATCATAATTAAGCTGTTTAATTCAAAAACTGTGGTGTGAGCCAATATATAATCAAGTGCAATTAAGAACTAGTTAGTAATGTTGGTTTAGTACCATAATTAAGATGCTTAATTCAAAAACAGTGGTTGAGTTACTTACAGCTAGCTGGCTATTATTGGCAGTATGTTTTGTTTGATATATTGTTTTGGCATGTGGGACATATTTCTGCGACAATAGTGAGGCTGACTGTAAACAACATATATACATGTCCTCAGCAGGAAGTCAGAGGCTTGAATCATATAATTGAAAGCTTTATATATATATATATTCTTCATGCACATTGAAACTCAACAGTTTGTCATCACAGATTCCTTTTGGAATGACACCCAAAAGCTGAGAAGTCTCAACTCACAACTTGTGGGAATTATCACTGCAAAAACATTATATGCATATAAATGTTATATGTATTATGTAATGTACTACCCCCAATCAATAGCATTTCTCAATAGTTTCAGATTTGGATAAGTTAAAGCATGCAACAAGAGAATATCTATACTGCTTATATATTCCTATATGTGCACATATACATGCATACACTACCTAACTCATGCTTATATTATATAATATAGATCAATGAAGCCAGAAGAGAAACATTTTGCACTGCATTTGTCTTTCTCTTTGTCTCATTTCAATACAAGTAGAAAAATGTGTTGTCATGTAATTTGATTAGTTGGTAGATTTATATTTGAAGTTAATTTTCATGGGGAGGATTGGTTAGTGAAGAAAACAAATTGGCAATTTAATTAAGTTCACAAATAACAAGTACATTTGGAAATGATGATAATGAAATTTTGGGATGTATACTAATGAAACACGTTGTAGTAGGAATGGTAATGGTTTGTTTTTGTTGGTAGTGCTATTATTGCTACTTGATTCATCTTTGTGTAAAAGAGGGAATTAAGAATGATTTAAAGCCATGAGGTACGAATTTGTTAATACGTCTTTAACCCTTGTTGTTGTTATATATCTCTCTAGTTATTCTCAAATCCACACCCAGCAGATCAACATAGAATGAAGAAGAATCATTTGCAAATTTGCTCCATGATCAAAACATGGATAAAATGATGAGTTCTGAGTAAAAGGAACTCCAACATGGAAGCTCCAAATCTAAGAGTCCAACACTACACAAACAGTATACCAAGACACACACATTCAAGAACACACAGACCTCATATAGAGTTATATAATTTCTTCCTATTACGGTCAAAACAAAACCCTAAAATCTTCAAAAACAATAAAATTAATGGATCTCACATAACATATTCGAATGACCGTATAAGCCTACCAAAACAGATATAAGTTCAGTATATCTCACCTTTCATGATCGTTGAAGAATGCTAAACTTCAGTATTTGTTTGATCACTGCAAGCACTAAAAAAATCCCACATATACTATACATCCAGTATAAAAGCCAATCCTTTAATTGTGGCACCCATAATATGTGTCATAGACCATGAAATTTTGATTAAAACTTCAAAAATGAACAATTAAACAACAAAGGATAAGCTTGTAATCTATTGGTGCTAGACTCGTTTCAGCGTAAGAGATCGACTTTCAGTGGGAATAAATGTATAGAAAAAGACACAAAACTCACCTTTGTAAGAGGTACCAACTAAAAATCATCTCAATTGGATCTAGTCAATTAAGAGTTAGTACTGTGGTATCAAACGTGGACCAGAAACTGCATATGTATAGTCATTTATGGCCGATGCAGCATCATCAAGATTCTCATCATCAACAAAAAACAAAAATCACAAGAATAAATTTTCTTATTGATTAGCTCTTTGCCTTCCGCATATGCATGTGAATCTTGAAGATGCTGCACCTGCAAACAATGACTGATATTGACGACGATGAGGATGATGGCGAATATTGGTTGCCGCCGATTATTTCCCGATCTTGGAGGAATATTAGTCCCGCCCCATATGAATAATGAGAATAAAATAATCCATGCATATGATGTATAAGAAAATGAGCCGGAGTAGACTGTGATCAGTTCCGGGAATAGAGACGTACGACAGACAAAATTATGTGGTTGTACAGAAGATTTTGGCAGAGAATACAAATTTTGTGAGAACCACCGCAGTTTGTGCAGGTGGGTGAGTATTAGTCTACAGCTTATAGATGACAGACAAATAGATCTACCTGATATTTTTTTACTCTATGTGACTTCATTCAACACAAACAGTTTCAAATCAAGAAACAAGAAACCAAGACCCGAAAATCATGGAGCTTAAAGAAAACAAAAACAGCATCATTTCTTCAGAAGAAAAAATTGAAATCACAAGACAACCATCGATTAAATTCATGGTTGTTTGTGGTTGATATCAGAATAATGAAACTGCATAGTATATTCAATAATTGAATCAAAGAGATTCAGTGATTGAAAGAAAAACAAGAAAATAAAAGACACACCATTAAAATGAAATTAATGGAAAAGAAAAGTGACAGAAGAAGAAGAAAGGAAAAAAAAGAGAGGAGGGTGGTCAAGATCTGGAGGCGATTAATAGTCAAAACAGGTGAAGAAGAAAGAAAGGACAAAGGAGAGGGAAGAAGAGAAAAGTCGGCGTAGGTGAAGTGGAGTTGGTTTGCGAGGTTTGAGGTTTTTGAGGTGCTTATATAGACACGGTGTCAGTCCTCCTTTAGATGTCTCTCCGTTACCGGTAGATGCATCAATTTTCCATATTCTTTTTTATGCTCCCTAATCTTTAATTAAGAATTTCCTTTTCAGTGAATTTCTATTTCTTTTCTTTGTCTAACAAATTCTTATGAATTTTTCCACATTTTTTTTGAATCTATCACTCGAAGATCAGTAAAGTGAAAACACCAATTTTATTAAATACAATTAAGTGATATTTAAGAAAAAAATATGATTATGATTATCATTTTCTAAAAAAATGAAAGGAGGGGCATAATTTTTTTTATAAGTACGAGGGGCATAATTAGATTTTTCTTTTAAATTTAGTGATTGATAGATCTAATTTTCTTGGAAAGGTGATTGATAGATCTAATTTATTCGGTGGATCATGGCTTATATTAGTACATCGTACTATTCTGTAGTAATAAATGGGCCACTTGAGAGTTTTTTCCAGGAAAGAAAGGGCTTCGGCAGGGGGATCCAATGCCATCATTATTGTTTGTGCTTTTTATGGAATATCTATTCCGATAGCTGTTGATCCCTTGGTCGTTTAAGTTTCATCAAGGGTATAGGGATATGGAGTTGAACTGCTTGTGTTTTACGGATGATTTATTTGTTTTTAGTAGGTATGATCTATGTTCTTTGGAGAGTATTGCTTCTATTTTGCAGCACTTTAGGGCCGTTTCTGGGTTGCATGTTAATGAAGGAAAAAGTGCAGGACTTTTTTGTGGGGTGGGACAAGTTGAGAAGATAGCAACTTTGAACATTGAAGTTTGCAGAAGGAGAACTCCTAATTAAATATTTGGGTGTGCCTTTGGTATCTACACAGTTGAAAAGGAACATTGTTGGGAACTCATTAACAAAATGACAGCTCAGATTAATGGTTGGCCCTCGAGGCTCTTATCATATGCTGGGAGATTGCAATTGGTTAATTCAGTACTACAAAGCATATAGGTATATTGGTGCCTTATTTCTATCCTTCCTGTTACTGTGATTAAAAAAATTGATAATAGATGCTGGTAGTTACTTTAATATGGCTTGGAAGAAAATAAGAAAAGAGGTGTTGTTGCATAGGAAAAGGTATGTAGGCCAAAATCTGAAGGTGGATTGTGATTAAAGGATTTAAGAGTGTGGAACAAAGCGGCAATCAATAAACAAGTTTGGGATCTATTGGTTGTTAAAGCTTCTTTATGGGCACAATGGAAAGCTCAAATGAAGCTAAAAACATTGAGTTTATGGGGTGTGATTAAGCCCCCTGATTGCAGCGGGAGCTGGGGACACTTGTTCGAGTTACGGGGTGAGTTTAAACATTTGTTTACTTATATGGCAGGGAAAGATAGTAATTTTATGTTTTGGCAAGACCCCTGGCTAAATGGGCAGGCTGTCCGAGACAGATTTTCAACAATAAATATGTCGGATACTGATGTGCCAAAATTTACTAAATTTGGGATATGAGGAAAGGATGATGGTTCTTGCCCAATCCTTTGAATGAAGAAACAGATTTTGCGTAAGATCATATAAAACAGGTACAGATTTTGCGTGGAAGGATCTAAAAGTGTCCTGGAGTCACTTGTTATGGGGAAAATAGCACATTCCCAAGCATAGCTTCATTGTCTATCTAGCCATCCACAACCGCTTGCTAGTTAAAACCAAATTGGCCAGGTAGGGATTAGTGAATAATGACAATTGTGCTTTATGTTTATCGTGTCTAAAACATATTGACCATCTTTTCTTTTTTTGCCCGGTTACTGTGCAAATTTGAAAGGAGGTGTTACAGCGATCTTATATAGAGAGAGCACATTTAGTTTAGAGGCGGAAAGTCAGTTAACTAAAGGCCATAGTTTATGGAGCCAGGTATGGAAAGTTATGTTTAATGCTGCTATTTATTGGATTTGGTTGGGGCATAATAGTGTGGTATTTTGAAATGAAAAGTTTTGTGTTGAACGGATTCTAGGCAAAATTCTTGTAGGTGTAAGATGTAAAACCCAAGTAGATAGTAGTTTCTTGATATATAGGCTAAGCTTGATTGCTTTTGTGCATAGATAAAGGGGTTGGTTTTCTTGCTTTTGTTTATAAATTTATATTCCTCTGTCATATATTAATTTTGTCTCTCGGATCACTTAGTGGGTATCGAGCTCGGTAGAAGTAGATGTGGTATAGAAGGTTACATAGATGAATAATTAGAGTGACCATGCAAAAGACGCACCCTCTTATTGAAGGAAGAGAATTTTTCTTTGCCTCACCAAATTCCTACTTTCAGATCTTCATAGGGTAACTAGATTATTTAATAGATTTGCATCTCAATCTTGCAGTTGTAGCTAGCAATGTTATGAATTTACTGTTGTGTTACAAGGTTTTAGATTCTCATACTGTCAAATTGATGCATTAAATTTGTTTTCTTTCATCATTGTGTTTTATTGCCTACTTTTTTGTTTTCGAAAGGAATTTTTTTTCTTTTTGAAACAAAACACATCATATGACGCGATAACTTACTTGAAATTCCAACATTATCATCATATCCCTCGGTTTCTAATCTGTAGGTTTATTTTGTATTTGCACACAATTAAAAATTATTTCAAGTTAGTGAAAAATATGTAGCTTTCTTAAAATTCCATAACGATTTCACATTAAAAAAATAAATTACGTTCTTTCTTTTTATCTATAATTATAAATTTTTTGCATTGAAGTTAAAAAGAAATTGCTGGTATTTATTAAATTATCATAACACTTATAAATGTTTATAAATGTTAGGATGTGGGAAAAATATTTTTCGACACTTTTATCCCTCTTCTCTATTCTAAACTACTACAATTGTTTGATAATTAATTAAAGAAAACCTTTTTATTTTTAAATGGATTTAAAATTGTTCGGATAGATATTTATTTAGATAAGTATTTATCTCTATTCATGTTTAACAATATCTGATACTAAAAGTATTTATCTTTATTAGTATAACTAATTAATATCATAGACATTGGATTTAAAATTGTCTATATAAGTCTTTATTCATATAAGTACTTATCTCTACTCGTGTTTAATAATACCTGGCACTAAAAGTATTCATCTCTATTAGCATCACTGTTTTTTTATCAATAAATTTAAATTAAACAATTATGATTAAAATAAATTATTGTCTGAATATCGTTATTGTGTAGTATATCTCTTTTATTATGGATATCCATAGTAGTGACATTTTACACTTAAAGATTGGTGCTTACATGTAACGTAGTAATATCGTTATATGTAATGTATTAAAAAGTATATTCAACTTATCAAAAAAATTAAGCATATTTGATTAAGTTTTTATTACATAATTTTATATTTTTTCTTTATTTTATGGGATAAAAATTGACTACTAAAATTTAAAGGTATATATTTATATTAAAAATTAATTACATTATGAATAAAAATACTAAAATAATATACAACACACGTATACAAAAAGTTGGTGTATTTAAAAGTAACATTAAAGAAATTTCACTATAAAACTAACGTCAAGAAATGACAAGTACTACACCAAACTTTGTGATGAAAGGTAATGGAAAGTGGACTATAGATATGGAACAGAAGAAGTGCTGTATAAATGCCAAATAATTTTTTTAAAAAAAATAGCTAAAAATGGTGAATTTAGAAGAAATAGTATTTGCGGAAACAGTCAACTTTGCAACTCCTTTTTGATAAATAAACTTGGCATGCCTATCCCTTCACACAACAATTAAAAGCTTCTTAGAGCTTATTTGTTTGTTTCATTCATAAATCATGACCACATACATATAGGTCTTGCATTCATTGCTCTACGTTTTTTATGGAGTTAAATGCACTGTCCAATAACAGTGAATATCGAATCATAAAAAAGTGACTTGTGTGAAATTTGAACAAGTATAAGCCAATATAACTAGTCCCGGAAAAGAAAACCAATACAAGTAGGTATCTTGGCTTAGTCGGGATCACTAGTTTGTCTTGCGAAGGAGACTATATATGTCTTCTTCAAAATGCTATGTCTAGGAACTGAGTAAGAATAAACTTTTTTTTGGGGGGGCGTGATGAAAAACAGAGTGATAACAACAATCTCCATCATTGCATTTTCATAGCATTAAAGTTAGTAACATTGAATTTTTAAAATTATACTATTAATTGATTGAATTTAGAGTAAGAAAATACCTATATAATATATTATATCTAATAAAATATTACTTTATACATATAATATGGCATATATATATATATATTAAATTAGACAAGTGGTCTGGTTTTCCCTTGCTTCCCTTCATCTCCGACTATGTCGTTTTCTTGGAAATTTACTATTCATAACTCTTTTAGATAATTCGTTTTATAAAGGGTTTTTTTCTAGAAAAATATGAGTGTCTTTATTCAAGACAAGAACCTGTCTTAAATTGGCACAGACTACAAAATTGTCCTTGCCAATTTACGAAAATAGAGCTAAAAATAAAATATAATTTTGTAATCTTCTATCGAAGACGAGAAAACTTGACTTGAATAAAAATACCACACGTTGCTCCTTGGTTGAAACTTGAGTCAAAACATCTATGGTAAATAGATATGGGAATTTTCATTGTTTGGCTTGTAATTTCTTCGAAGTTTGAGATGAGAATCACTTTACTTCAGTAACGAAAATCAGTGATTCCCCTTTACATTCCCATTAATCAGTTTTCTTCCTACTTCTTTCTTAACTACAATTGACTCTCCTCCCCGTCTCCATTAAAATTCCATCATCTAGAATAGAGATATTGTTTTATTTTTATCAATTATTCAGGTTTTACAAATTCCTATATCCATATTCTCAACAAGCCCAATTATCATGAAAATTATTAAATCATCTATGCTAAGCCTCCGATTAAAATTGTACCCAACACTTTAAAAAAACAAAATCGATTTCAATTCTGAACTGAACAAGAGTTGTAATTAACCGTTTCATTTCCAACTCTATTTGATTCTGATTTCGATTCCGTTTTCAATTTGAAGTTGGAGCCAAACAATTGCATAATTTAACTGCTCATTAAAGATTGAAAATTTTTAATGTTTGTTGATATATTTTGAAAGAATTAAACAATTCTAATAATAAATATAAAAAATTGAATTTTTATATTTGTTAAGCTTAAGAAAACAAAAAAAAGTTGATAATTCAAACGGTGAAAAGAACGTTGTCAACACTTGGAAAAGAGCTTGAGATGGTACACTCGTTTCCATTAATTTAGGGGGTTAAAATATATATCATCACAAGTTATTAGTTTAGTGGTGAGTATATTACACTGGGTGGACTACTTGTCAAAACAGTAAGGATTTAAATTCCATAGAAAACACTTGTTAGAAAAGGAAAAAAACCATTACTACTTTAATTATTGAGGTTTGTCACTCAGTCTTTGCACTACAAGAAAAAGACATTTTTGCGACGGAAAAATTCGTCGCAAAAAGGCGCAATTCGTGTCAAGACAGTTTTTGCGACTCAAAATTGGTAGCAAAAATCCTCCTCGCAAGTGAATTCTTGCGACGAATTTGTCGCAAACTTTTGCGACTACCAAAGAATTCGTCACAAATTTGGAAGAAGTCAACTGCCCTTTTGCGACGGATTCGTCGCAAAAAATTGCCACGGATTGAGGTGCCGTTGCAATCTTGGGGACAAGTGAACTAGAATGTTGAGACGAATTCATCGCAATATTTTGAGATGATCCGTCGCAAAAGTTGTGACGTATCCGCCTCAAAGTTTTGTGACGGATTCATAGCAAATTCGTCTCAACTTTTGCATTTATTTTTATTTTAATACTTTTTTGTATCTATTGTTATTTAATATTATTAAATAATTTAATAAAAATGAAACAAATAAATAAAAATATTTAACAACCGAATTAATTCAAAAATATGTATCATTTGAATGTTAAAATACATTTAAAATATACAATTATTTATGAACTATAAAATACAATAACTACGTAAACCTATCTAATTAGTGTTCTCGTCGGACTTCAATATGTCTTGTAGAGCTTTTGTGCCATGAACTCATATGCTCCCAACTAGGCTCGAGCCTATCAAAAAATAATTAATTAATATGTATCCATATTGAATTTATTTTATAAATAATTAATGCTCACCATTGATCTCCATCACCAGAAACAATCACGCCAACCTAATCATCCAATACTAGAAAACAAAACCAATAAAGACCCATTAGTTTCGTCAATCAAAAAATGAGTAAAGTTGTTAACTTTCATAAAAATTAACTCCAAGATCAACATAAATCCAACAAATTCACTTCTAAAATCACATTCTAATAATTCTTTCAAGAGTTGTGCTTATATGAGTATGGGTTGAATGCTTCAGAGAGGGATCTACAAATCTAAAAAATTCACTTCTAATTTTACCGCAAAATGAAGCATTATAAATTATAAACACCATGTTTGATAGTTCTAAAGCTTAAGGACAATTTTTAGCATTCCCTACAGTACTATTATACAAGAAACATATTTTACTTACTCTCGCTGCATGTTTAATCCTAATATAATTCGGTAATCAATTTTGAGAACACATTCTAAGCATCCCTTGCCCAGACTTCTTGAAACCTCCATTGAAAATGACAACACTGGCAAAAATGAAAACTGATGCACGTTGAATGCCTCAAATAACCTAATATAGCACATTGACATTTTAAAAAAAATAAAGAGAATGCCTCCTCCATTGAATCATCAATTTGAGCTCAATAACAATCAACAATCCGAGCTACTCACATAAGATTCAAGATTTTGATGCGCAGCGAGTGCCTCCTCGGACGAGTCCATCGTGACAAACGCCAGTCCTGTGTTTCTCCTCTTATTACGCACTGAAAGCTATACCACAAGTCACAAACGCCAAAATCAACACAAACCCACGTCATTAATCCACACAAAAACAAAAACCCACATACCAAAACTGAAACTTGACGCTCAAAATCACAAAAAAGGCAAAATAGAATGCGAAGAAGTAAAGAAAGAACCTTAACATCCAGAACAGTCCCAAACTTAAGGCCACTTTTTCACCTAATCTCACTCTTTATATCAAGCACACCATCAAAAACCGTTTCATAAAAAACAAAGGCAACAAACGTGGATTAATTACCTCACTTTGTCGTTGGTCCGAGAGATAAAACAGAGAGGAAATGGTCTCGGCAACAGATCTACCAAAAACCCACAAAAGAAAACACCAAATTCATCCAAGATATCGTTTTCAACAACAAAAAAAATCCAATAAATAATCCAACATATCTGACCTTGAACCAGGGCAGCGCGAGAGAGAAACACTGGAGAGAGAGAGCATGGGTATTGAGAGACGTAGAAAGAGAGAGATCGCTGATGCGACAGAGGGCGATGCGAGAGAGGGAGCATAGACGGAGAGAGCGAGCCGACAGAGAGAGAAAGAACATCGGTTGAGAGAGAGAGAGATAGAGGCTAGGTTGCGAGAGGACGACAAAGGCGTTTTTAGTTGTGTCTAGTTAATTAGAGAGACAAACAATTTGGGAAGCATGGTTCCATCGGGCTCAAAGCCCAAATCCTTGTGACGAATTGGTCACAACGATAGCTAAAATTGCGACCAATTCGTTGCAAGGATAATAACTCTCTTGTGAAGAACCCGCCCAAAATTTCACTAAATTTCAAAATTTCCGCCGAAAATTTGTAGTATTGCGACAAAATTGTCGCAATTTTAGCGACGAATTCGTCGCAAACTATTATAAATATTAATTTATAAATATAGAATTAACTAATAATGTCATTTTTTTCCAACAATTTGAGACCAATTCGTCGCAATTCCACCTTTTGCACTAAAATTCAATTTTTCAATGAAAACAAAATCAGTAAATTTTAATAATTGGACAAATATTTTAATATATTTATACACACACACACACACATATATATATATATATATATTAATTGTTTCATTAAAAATATTCAAGACTTTTTATTTAAGTTAATATAAAAAAGTAATTGTTTGTAATTTTCATCCTAGTTTTGATTCTTTATTCTAATTAGAAAATATTTTATTCTAATTAATTGTTAGAAATTATTACCGTAATTATTGAATTTTCACTATGGTTGCAAACCATAGTGAAAAATCAATAATTTGTTATATAAATGAAATTAAGAGCTTGAATATTTTTAATGAACAATTAATTTATAAGTATACAATTAATAATTTTATAATTAGAATAAAAGAATCAAAACCTATGTAAAAATTTAAGAAATATAACATGACAAACAATATACTTATCATATTAATGAAATTAAAAGCATGAATATTTTTAATTTTACAATTAATTTAAAAGTATAAATAAAGGTATGACGTTTTTCCACGGAATCACATTCCGTCGCAAAAGTTGCGAAAAGTTATCACAATTTTCCTCACAAAATAGTCAACCCAAACTTTTTGCGACGAATTCGTTGCAAAATTGTGCAAGCTAAATTTCGTTGCAAAATTTTCATCGCAAAACGGGCTTTTTCTTGTAGTGGATATTGTTTTAGCCTTTGCTTAGTTGATTAATTTACAAAATGATAAGGATGAAGACAGCCCTCATGTTGTCGGATAGAATTCTATCAGAATTTCGTGACGATATATAAGTGAAAATTTATGGTCTATTCTAATATTTACTTATAATTATTGTTAGGATATAAAAATAATGTAAATTGAATAAGCAAATTGTTACTTTTTTATGTGAAGATGAATTGTTATTTAGAAGGTCTAAGACATGATTTACTCACGAAGTTATGGGTGTTACTAAAGTTTCATCATCAACTTAGCGTGAGTTCAAAAAGTCCCCACTGTTGTATAACCCATATCAACCAAGGGCATTCCTACTGGAGTATCCTATTAGCGATAGCATAATAGATTGATCCGCTTCATTTTGTTGAAGCAATTAACTGGTGGGATCCAAAGACCTAGTTTAAACTTATTATTATTTTTTGGTTAGGTTTTGTTTTGTCTTTTATGATTTTTTTTTTCATTTCATACAACTTTTTTTTTCCATTTCATGCAATATTAGTGTCTCTTTCTTGTTTCATTTCTTCTTTGTCTGTTTTTTTTTTTCATTTCATGAAACATTAACGTCTCTTTCTTGTTTCATTTCTTCTTTGTCTGTTTTTTTCCCCATTTCATGCAATATTAATCTTCTAGATGTTGTTCAATGGCTACTGAAATAGCTGTTGTTTAAATGGTCTTTTTTTTCTTCTAATGAATTCTACAACACTATAAATGGATCATCTTTCTTCATATTCAACGCTTTATCATCTCAATTTTTTTCTCCTTCTCTAAGAAAAATGGATCCAAATTTTAATTCATCATTTTCTCAAAACCCAAATGTGAATAATTTTGAAAAGAAAAAATTCTATGGCGGTCCCTGAGGTTTGGGGTATTCTCCCTCACGGTCATAAGTTTAGAAATTAGTCATTCCTATCCCTATCTTTGTTATTGTTTGTCAAATTTAACGTGCTATATCAACAAATCAGACATGACATATGAGACCTATTAATCTAAAAAACTTAATTAGAGGGTAATTCACACTTTTGTTAATTTTTTAATTAAAAGTGTTAAAATTCAGAGACTAGAAGAGCTAAATTTCAAACCTATGGATCGGGAGAAAGAATACCTTAAACCTCATGGACCACCAGGGAATTTTCCCTTTTGAAAATTCTCAAAACGTATCATTCTCTTGTAGTATATACAAAATTTTCAAAACCTACCATATCCATATTTTCCATTAAATTTTGAATATTCCCAAAACTCACAAAGTGCATCTAATTTATCATATCCTTTTTTCCAACCACAAATGCAAAATTTTCCACATCCTTTTTTCCCCCAAAACATTCCAAATAATTCTCCAAAAGATGTTGCTTCCTGAACTGATCTTTCAAATGCAACAGAAATGGGTTCATTATCAAATTCCTCCATTTTCCTACAATCAAGTGATGAAATATTATCTCATCCAAACAATCCAATGAATAAATCAAGGAAAGATGTCATTCGTGGCTTATGAACGAGGAAAAATTACTCGTGAGTGTGTGGCTGACAACTTCAACCAATAACGTTGTCGGTAATGGTCAAAGCGATAAAGCATTTTGGAAAAGGATCGCTGAGTATTTTAATGAAAATAAGCAAGGTGGTCCAACAAGACAACAATCTACTTTAAAGAACCATTGGTTTTGGATGATACCAATAGTTAATGAATTCAACTAGGCATATAACAAAATATTCATCTAGGCATATAACAAAATATTAAGTGAACATCGTAGTGGTTGGAGTGACGACCAAGTGAAAGAATGTGCTTGTGAGATTTATTATCAAAATCATAAAAAGCAATTCACGCACACAATTGGAAAGAAAACTACTCTCTTCCTAGGTCATCCAAAAGATGAAAAAATATTGAAAGTGGTGCTTATACCAGTTCTTTAAATGCAGATATATCAGTGGATATAGATTCCAATCAAGACGAAGAACCTCCAATTGGTCAAAAGGCTACAAAAGCAAAGGCGAGATAAAAAAGAAAGGAAAAAGCAAAAGACACTGGAAAAATGGAAAGTGAAGATTGGCAGGAAGTATGGATGGATTATAATAATAAGCAAAAAGGAAAAATTGCAATTGCACAAAGTTGGAAAATTGCCTATGAGAAGATGGTTGATTATAAAATATTCACAAGAGATACATCTGACATGACTACAGAACAATTTCAGTAGCATCATAATTTTTGCAATGTAATAAAAGTTAGATAGGGTATCGAGTAGTTTTTTTTTATCGTTTTAATGTATTAATATTAATGTTTATGTAGCTTTGTTATATTTTTTTAATGTAATATAGTTTATATTAATTATTAATGTTAATGTTTACTAATTATTAATGTTTAAAATTAATGTTTATGTAGCTTTGTTATATATTTTTTATGTTATATAATATATTTTTTTTAATTAAGCCACTTTGCATGTAACGGATATAATTATAATCGTTGCATGCAAAATGGCACAATGAAATGCATGCATGTAACGACTATAATTATAGCCGTTACTAGCTTTAGAGAAAAAACAAATTAACTTTTTCTAAATTAAGTTGATGTTTATATATTGAAATTAAATTTCCTAAAGTTTTCCACTATTCAAGCACACCATATTGTTCACTCTCGGTCCAAAAAAAAAAAAGCACACCATATTGTTCACTCTCGGTTCAAAATTAGCAAACATTACCAAAGGATCCCAACGACATAGAACAAGCGACAAAATTCATAATTGATGAGTTGTTTTCGATGAAGCCGACATTTAAATGACGAAGATGATTTTTGAACAATGGCAACTTGCCGCAGAAAGTGAGACATCCAACACCTGTAGAAAAAAACGACGATATTGGAATTGAGATCGTTAAGCTAGGAATCGAGATCGTTAAGCTAGGCATCGACGCCTTTTCAACAATTATTTCGCATGATTCAATTTATCCTGAACATATATTTCACCAAAGATTTCGTATGAGCAAGGCATTGTTTTTGTGAATTATTGATGCTCTCGAACATCATTCATAACATTTCCAACTGAGAGTTGATTTGACTGGTAAAGTAGGCCTTTCACCCCCTTAAAAAATGCACCGTGGCTATCCGACAATTGGCATATGGAGGACCAGCTGACCATTATGATGAGTACATTAAGATAGCTGAATATACTGCGACGCTATGTTTATTCAATTTTTGTCGATGTGTTGTAGAGATTTTTGTGACATGGTATTTGAGAAAACCCAACAATGAAGATGTTCAACGTCTACTTCATTTACATTTAGAGCGTCATGGCTTCCCAGGTATGCCCGTAAGTATAGATTGCATGTACTGGCACTAGAAAAATTGTCCAATTGCATGAAAAGGTCAACTCACTAGAGGTGATCAAGGGGTTCCTACAATTATGTTGGAAGTAGTAGCTTCAGCAGACTTGTAGACATGACACACATACTTCGGAATTTCCAGTTTGAATAACTATATAAATGTGCGCAACCAATCACTATTATTCAGTGATGTATTGCATGGGTATGCTCCAAAAGTTCGATCAAATGCAAGAAGCTAGAATGGGCAATGTTTGTTAAAAGTTTTTCACATTTAGAAGACCTAAAGAGGATTAAGTTCAATCAAATGCAAGAAGCTACAAGAAAGGACGTTGAGCGAGCATTTGACTTTCTTTAATCTTGGTGGGCAATTTACATGGACCAGCTCGCTTTTGGTACAAGAAAAATTTAAAAGATATAATGTACACATGTATAATCTTGAATAATATGATTGCTTAGGACGAATGTGATAACATCACAAATTGGTACGATGATGAAAATGAAGATCTAATACTTGTGACACAGGGGTGCAATGAAGGATTTCAATAATACCTACAAGGGAAAGTGGAACTATGTTATTGAGAAATGCATCACCGATGTCGATCAGACTTGGTCGAACATGTTTAGAACCAACCATTTTGGGGAGATGCGAGATGGAAACTAGTGTTTTTTTTTGTTTTTTTTTTATATTTATGTAATTTCTTAAGTTTCGTAATTTATTTTTTAATTGGTTAATCCGTCGTTATTTATATAATTTTCTATTATGCATATTTATTTTTATTTGGTTAATCCAGATTTCTTCTCATTGATAACTATATTATTTTAATTTAAATATTTATCCGATCTATCATTTTATTTTGTTTTAAAAAATTATTGTTTTTAAAATTTAATTAAATAATTTTCCTAGTAGATATATTTCATCTAACTCAAATATTACCTCACAAAATATTTGTGTCAAATAAATATATTTACTTATATCGTAAATAAATTGAATAATGAGTTAAGTGAATGCGAGTTTCATAGTAAAATATATTAAGAGCTTAACCATTAGAGAGAGATTTTTTTTTGCCAATGCAAGTATCATGTTATTCAATTATGTAAAACTCTCCTCCATGATCCAAATTGAAACTGGCTCCGACACCACATAATGCAACACCCCAATCCCAATTAACCATGCACAACATACATATATTGGTACATGCATTGCATATGCATTTCCATTATATAGAATCCATCATTTATAATTGAAATATTCGTTTGGATTGTGTCAAATAAGGTTACAATAAAATAAAAGAATCTAAGTTGAAAAGCAAATGTGTATAAGGTATAACAAGATTGAGACTAGAATGAGAATAAACAGTAAGTGTGGTGAAAAGTGAAAACTATCTAGTCTACATATGTGTGTGTAGATAATTATCACTTAAAATTTGACACATGGCCAAACTTTCTATATAAAATTTATCCATACATCTAAAAATTAAGTGAACAGTTGTTACTTATCAAATAGATTATAACAAAAGTTTTGCACATGCTGAAATGATTAATGAACACATGTACATATGAATCATTAATTAAGATAACATCAAAATGAAAAAAGTAGGAAGATATTTTTGGTGGAGTTGGCAACCTATTTCATATATATATAACGTGTTTCTTGTTTAAACACATCCACATCAACACAATCAATTTCTAGTACCAAATTCCGTCCACAAACACTCCCACACACAATTGACCATCAATTTCTCCAAAGAAGAGCTTAAATAAGAAAAAGGTAATTCTAAACTCGTAATAGCTCTTGACTAGTCTCTGTTTCATTCATACTTTTGAACATGTTAGAGATCGAATTATAGGAAACTCAAAGACTAAAACTTGTATATTTATGTGTCCTATATATTTCTGTAAAGTGTTTAATCAAATTCCTACAACCTCTGTGATTAGGGCAGTTCATACTATTTCAACCATAAACACATAGTGTAACACATAGTGGCAAAAGCCACCGCATAGTGTAACACCCCAATCCCAATTAACCATGCACAACATACATATATTGGTACATGCATTGGATATGCATTTCCATTATATAGACTCCATCATTTATAATTAAAATATTAGTTTGGATTGTGTCAAATAAGGTTACAATAAAATAAAAGAATCTAAGTTGAAGGGCAAATGTGTATAAGGTATAACAAGATTGAGATTAGAATGAGAATAAACAGTAAGTGTGGTGAAAAGTGAAAACTATCTGGTCTACATATATGTGTGCAGATAATTATCACTTAAAATTTGACACATGGCCAAACTTTCTATATAAAATTTATCCATACATCTAAAAATTAAGTGAACACTTGTTACTTGTCAAATAGATTATGACAAAAGTTTTGCACATGCTCAAATAATTAATGAACACATGTACATATGACTCATTAATTAAGATAACATCAAAATAAAAAAGTAGGAAGATATTTTTGGTGGAGTTGGCAACCTATTTCATATATATATATATAAAACTCGTTTCCTGTTTAAACACATCCACATCAACACAATCAATTTCTGGTACCAAATTCCGTCCAAAAACACTCTCACACACAATTGACCATCAATTTTTCCAAAGAAGAGCTTAAATAAGAAAAAAAGGTAATTCTAAACTCGTAATAACTCTTGACTAGTCTCTGTTTCATTCATACTTTTGAACATGTTAGAGACCAAATTATAGGAAACTCAAAGACTAAAACTTGTATATTTATGTGTCCTATATATTTCTGTAAAGGGCTTGATCAAATTCTTTGTGATTTTGTGTTTATGGTTGAAATAGTATGAACTGCCCTAATCACAGAGGTTGTAGGAATAGTCTGTTTGTAACCAGCTTTTGGAAACCATAGAAACCTAATTTGGAACATTGTAAAATTAAAAGTTGTAGATATATATGTATTCAAATGGATTGTAAAATGGAATAGCTTAATTCCATGTATTTATGGACCTATACTTGTTTATCTAAGACTGATCATGTTTATAGTTTCACATAGTATAGCTTGATTATGGGTTCAGATGTAAAATTCACCACGATTTCTGTATTGTGAATTAGCCTTTGATATTTTCTAGACACAAGGGTATCTGATCTCATTTTTAAACCAACAAACCCTTCTTGATTGGGATTTGTATATATGAAACCATGAATAAGAAAACTAAGACTAGGTTTGTCTTCCCTGTTTCAGCCTGTGGTCTAAATTTATAAAGTTACTAAACCTTTTATAGATAGAATTGGGCAATGTGATTTATACCATTAGAAATATATATGTGTGTAGTGTCGGAATCAATTTGTAGATCTCAATTTGATTCAGGAATGAATGAATTATGGTCAAAAGACTATGTGATGCCAAATTTGTCCTTAAGTAGAAACTTGACAGCATTAGGCCTGATTTAAAAAATTCACTACAAAATCTATAAGTTGAATTAGGATTCATATTTTATATTCACAGGAAGCTACAATGTCTACGTTTATGAAAAAAATATATCAATTTCTTTAGACATTTGTAGCTCCAGATATGTTGAAAATATGAAAGACTATCTTAATTGGATAACATAAAACATTAAGTATAGGGATTGTTTTGATGAATTTTCAACAATAGGGACCAAAAATAAAACTTAATAAAATAGAACGCCAAAAAGAGAATGAGAACAGATATTTATAGGCCATATATTCAATTGGTTTATAGTTTAACTAAATTTAAAGAATTGAGTCATTCGCTAAAATATACGAACTAAATTAAAAGGAATTTATAATTAAGAGAATAGTCTATAATATTAAAGAAAGTGTATTGGATATTGATAAACATAATTTTAATATTGTATAGACCCGGAGGATCCAAATACCTGTATATTGGAGAACTAGAAGTCCTTAGTACTTGACACATACATTAGATGCACATGTGAGTAGAAACTAGAGTTGTTTCCACTTGTTTGCTGTATGTTTTGAAAGTGTCAAACATGATGATTTTATCATGATACATGCACATGTAATGAACTTGGATTATTTGTCTATTATATGTGTAAATTTGGAAATTCTTGACAGTGGTTATATGTGTCACTTACTATGCATATATTGACTTACTTATGAACCCGATGTGATTATTTTCTTAGATGTATTGTCTAATATTATCGGATATGAATTATCGTTCAATGTGAATAGTTTATTTGATTGGATTTACCGATATCGGACATATGCTCATATGATTTGATTTATCGTTATCAAACAGATGGTCGTATGATCTGATTTATCGTTATCATTATTGTTATCCTTACTATGCATATATTGACTTGGAATTGAATCGGTGACATGACACTTGCATTCTTGACTCACTTGCATTCTTGACTTAAAAGGCAGACTTGACCAATATGTTAATTTCTCTATCATTATCGTTTTATGAGACTTTATGTCTCCATCGTTATTGAATATTTATTGAGACTTTAAGTCTCCATCGTGCATCATTTGCCAGCTGGTCATCGTATCATTTATGAGACTTTATGTCTCCATCGGATATCTTATCGGACCTAGGTCGAGACTTATCATTTTCTGGCCAAGCTCCAAATAAATTGGAATTGTTTT
Organism: Flueggea neowawraea; assembly: GCA_948243855.1. NCBI lineage: Eukaryota > Viridiplantae > Streptophyta > Magnoliopsida > Malpighiales > Phyllanthaceae > Flueggea > Flueggea neowawraea. The sequence goes on along the minus strand of CAODLS010902429.1, from coordinate 869 downwards.
CATTTGCATCATTACATATTGTATGATTAATATATATATTTGGATGCGTATGCTATTTGCTATGAATATATCAATGACAGTTTCTCTCACTAAGTAGCGACTCATATAAAGTGCTAATATTTTTCTAGGTTTTTAGCATCATACAATTTTGGGAGTTAATCAAGCATGAGGCTAATCAACGTATCTATATTGAACACAAGTCATTCGGTTGGGTCCCACGCTCTCTCTCCTCTACATCATGTTATTATCGTACATATAGTTTTGAGAGGATTCTCTGAATGTTACATATACTTTTGTTTAACTTGTTTGTATGGTTTGAATAAAAATTTTGGGTATGTACATCTGGACATGAATGATCTATATGAATACATGCTTTGTGACTGTAATTCATATTATAGTATAGTTATATGAAAAGAACAGGTGTGACACATACAAGTTTAGCAAAATAGTCTGCAATTCTATTTGCAACTCTACCTATACAAACAAATGAGCAGTTGGGATTTTGTGTATGAATTGACTTGACATGTTGTATAATTCCCGATTTCTCCCACCTGCAATCAGAACTGGTCTCACTTAGAGCTTTAATGGCAATCTGTGAATCTAACTCAATTTGTATTCTTTCCAATCCCTTTTTTTTTTTATAGCCAGCTGTAATGCTAACTGAATAGCCTCCATTTATGCAACACATATATTATTCATTCTCTTCCTTTTTGCTGCAAAATCCATTATAACACCTTCTTGTTGGAATTCGCGGCTAAAATATGACATTCATATACATTCATGGCAGTGGATATAACAAAAATTTAATGCCTTGAATTCCCCCAAGGACCCATGCATATCAACATATATAATTAAGGTTGGAAGATTTA
>CAODLS010902401.1:0-16776 GCA_948243855.1 Flueggea neowawraea | reverse complement strand
GAAACCCTAAACATGTTTCTAAACAAAGAAAATAAGATAAAAAGATAGAATAAAACTTCTCTTGATAGTTGATGAAGCCCTCTTCCAATCCTCTTCTCTCTCCTCTTTGAATCTTCCTTGGAGAATGGGTAAAAGAATGATTCTCTCTTTCTTGAATTTGTGTGTCCAAGGTTGTCCAAAATTGTGTGTATGAGGCCTATTTATAGTCCTTAAATTCCCCTACAAACCCTAGCAAAAGTCTCTCAAAAATGCCCATTGCATGTGCTTTGGTCCCCACTTGATTTCTCTCTCTTCATCACTTTTGGCTTGACTCTACAGGGGGCCACGATCATGGCCACGGTCAGCTCCATGACCATGGCTTGCTATTGCCCAAAAATGCATTCCTTTAGCATTGGCCACGGTCAGCTCCATGACCGTGGTAGGCTACTGTTTTGCTGAGTTGCTTCAACAATCGTGGCCCTTTTGGCCACGATTTATACACCCATTGGTCACGGTCATAGCTACCAAAGCCATGATCATGGTCCACTTATATCTTCCTTCAAATGTTCCATTTTGTGGGCAGTAGGAGGCCATGGTCATGGTCGCGACCATGGCCTAGGGTGTGGCGACGAAAATTTCTCCATTTGAGCTAATTATTCTCGTGCTTTCTTCCATTGATCTTGCAACTTTAAGAACATATTTTTCATGCCTTTTTAATCAATTTTAGTCCATTTTCATGCACTCCTCATCATCCAACACAAAATAAAAAAAAGGTATAAATCCATGGATAATTGAGTACACGTAGCATCAAAATGCTATTGATTTATGCTTAAGTGACTATGTAAATTTAGCATACATCAGATACTTGTTCTTTACTATCACCTGATTTAGCTTACGATAATCAATACATAATCTCATAGTACCATCCTTCTTTTTGAAAAATAATATTGGTGAACCCCAAGGAGAAATACTTGGGCGAATATATCCCTTCTCCAGTAGCTCTTGTATTTGCTTCTTTAATTCCTGCAACTCCAATGGTGCCATCCGATATGGAGTAATCAAAATTGGTGTTGTACCAGAAACTAGCTCAATAGAAAACTCTGTCTCTCTATATGGTGGCAATCCTGCCGAGCCATCTAGGAACACATCTAAAATTCCCTAATCACTGGTATATCTTCAAGCTTACTATTACTAATATTTGTATCAATAACATGTTCCAAGTAAGTATTACAACCATTTTTAATTAGTTTGAAGGAATTCACAACAAAAATTAAGCAACTGGGTATAATTTGACGATCACCACAAAATACAACTCTAGGTTGACCTAGAGATTCAAGCACAACTTCTTTAGTATATCAATCAACCTTGGCATGATGTTTAGATAGCCAATCCATAACCAATATAACATAAAAATCACTAAAATATAACAATATCGAATCGGCGTATGGTTGTGTTGTACCAATCTGAATGAAACAATCCTGGTATATGTTATTCACAAACATAACATCATCCAGAGGAGTATGAACATTCAGGTTATAGTCTAATGATTCATGATATTTATGCAAATGTGATGCCATTTTTGGTGATATGAATGAATGTGTGGAATCAGGATCAATAAGAACATAAGCTTCTTATGAAAAATAATTTTACCAGTGATTACTTCTGGAGCTGTTATTGTTTCATCTCTGGTTAATGCAAAAACTTGTGCATGTAGCTTAAAACTCTGAACCTCAGACTTGCCTACACCTCCAGTAATACTAACTGGTTTCCCTCTACCTCTACTAAATGATGTTCCAACTCTACTAACTCCTGTATTTTGAACTGTATGCTCTAATGTAGCTTTTCCAATCTCGGTGTCAGGGCAATCTCTAAAGAAATGTGCTTGCTGAGCACAAAAATAGCAACCTCCAGTATTGATTCTGCATTCTCCCATGTGTTGCCTCCTACAATTTTGACAAATAGGTTTCGACTGCATAATTTGTCCCTAGCCTCTACCGGTGCGCCCCGATATATGTGATCTTCCACCCCTAAATCCAGATACACTTCCTGTTGCAAATGATTGTGCAGCTGATATATAATTATGATGTTTACCAATTCTCCTACTAGATTCACTTGTAAATGTTGTTCCTTCCCTTTTTGGTCTTTGAAGGAAATTCGGTCTTTCTTTAATTAGACGTTCATCTCTGATTGTCGTAGCTCTCAAGTCAATATAACTACGAAGATCTCCAGGTGTGATCTTGCTTCATATATCATATTTTAGACCTTCCTCAAATCTTATATCAGTCCCTTTCAGTTGCTACCATAGCTAAAGCATAGTGAGATAGCTGAGCAAATTTCACTTCATATTCAACCACACTCATGTTCCCTTATCTCAATGTCAAAAACTCTCTCTGTTTTTCATCATTGTAAACCTCTAACATATATTTGTCTCAAAAACCCCATAGAAATTCATCCCAGGTTAGCATTGGAGGCTAAACAGTCAAATTGGGAACGGTTTCCCACCAATCATAAGCATCAGCTTGAAGTAATGATAGTGCATAACCAAAATTTTCTTCTGATGTACAACACATCATATTTAGCACCCTTTCTATCCTTTTGAGCCATGTCTCTACTTCAGCAGGATCTGTAGTACCCAAAAATTCAACTGCAATTAACTTTCTGAGTTCTTTGTAATTTCATTTCACTAGTGCCATTGTAGGTCCCTGTACTTCCTGTTTCACCTCTCTATGTTGTACATGCAAATGTACAGGTGGAACATATGATGCTTCTATGGAATGTTGTTGGCCAGCTGATCCCTCACTCATTTGTGCATTATGATCATGATCATGCTCACCAATATTCATAGCCCTATCCATATGAATAAGTGTCAGATACTATGCAAATGTATGTTCATGTATGCATTTATGTCCTAAGGGATCATATCCCAGCTCTGATACCACTTCCCATGTGACGCCCTTATACTATTTATTTCATTTAAACTATCAATATATAATTGCATATATTCATATACCATCAAGGAAATCCAATAAGATAATACATTTTTCTTATGAAACATAAACATGTACATCAATACAAGTCATATATACAAGCCAGTTTAACAATTTTATACAGACAAGTCAAAAAGTCAGCTAACTATATACTTATGCAAATGTTGAGGAGGAGGGAGTCTAGAGCACCAACTGGCCGACTTGTGACTCATGTTGCTATCTACAAACTCCAGGCTCAAGACAAGCAAAAAGACATATCAGCAGTGGTAACCTGAAAAATGTTTGCACTTTATATGAGTTGCAACTTAATGAGCATAAATCATCATAGATCAAACTTAGACAAGCACAAGAATATAATGCATAATAGATTAACTATGTCATATAATCATAAGCATATGCCACTGTATTACTTTTTATATGTTGTGACCAAACAAACTATGTATCGCTCGGGATTCATGTATATCACTATGTGGTTGTCTAGCTAGCACCATATGAAATTTGACCCAAAGGTCTTCTGTGTAATAATGACCCGAAGGTCTCTTGTGAATGACCTGAAAGTCTCCTGTGTATTTTGCGAATACAAAAGCATGATGGTCACAATGCCTTTAATAAGTCCAATGTGAATACATCAACATGTGAAATAGTTGATAATCAATATTCATGTAGAAGTATTACATTTCATATAAATAATTGGCATTCTCAACATATCCATATAGCAAACTGTATGAAGATTTTCAACATGTAGCATGTATCACGTAAATTCATGATTCACTAATTTGTCCAAGTAATCATATTAAGAACACGTATATGAACACAAATCATATAACACATTTTAATCTAATCTCCAGTTTATACTCACATTTTCAATATAGGTAGTATCTCCCGTTCCCTTGCTCAGGCTCTCTCTCAACGGATCTCGATCCTATAGCATATACTCAAGTTATTCCAACTCTAACTTATAAATTTATGAAATGCATATGATGTTGTATTACTAATATATTATGAATGCATTTGATCATTTGAAATGAAAGGAAATTGATCCAATTTGTCTAAAGAAACATTATACTTGGGGTAATTGAAATTATGTTTTGCACCCTTCTGGACAACTTATTAGTTCTTCATGTTTGAACATACAAATAGACTCATTTTGTTACGAAATTTAATCCCCATATATTGAACATTTAAAAATGTATGTTTACCAAATTTCATACTATAATTCATTATAAAATGATCTAGCCAATTTTTCAAAGTTACAGCTTTACAACAGAATCACTTCAGGTGGACAACCTATAGTATATTGAACTTAACTCTCGTTATGCAAATAAAATTATAATAAAAATTTTCACAAATATTATGGACACATATTTAGACAAATTTTGTTCTTTGACCATCAAATTATTACGTCTGTATGGCTATCAAAACAAGCAATCAAAATCGGACCAAAAAGGGAAAAATAGGGCCCTCTTAGAGCAGTACTCAGTTCAACCGCTCTAAATCATAATATACAGTTCCAATAAAGACAAGATTTTGCATAATCATATAATACATAATTTAAAATAACTTTAATGTTTTAAGTATCATCAAAATACGCCTCTATGTACCTGAACAAGACAGTGCACTTTCGGATAGAAATCAAAACCTTAAACAGACCCATCAACCAAATCATGCAAATCTGTGTCTAAATCATGTTCTACTGCAATTATTTTCAACCCAAAACCCCAAACACGTTCTTATATAATTAATATGCAGATATGAGCAAATAAATTCACTTACTTTGGTGATTATAAGCAAAAGATGCAAGAAATACTGAGTTAGTCGCGTTTTCAATGATTTCTATTGTTTCTACCGAATTTTTCTCACCAAAACAGCCTTTCTTCCCTTATTCCCTTCCTTTATGCCCTCTCTTATGGTTAAGCACGAAATGATTTAGGTTTATATGCATTTTCTTTGATTTTATCATGTTTTAATCCAAACACAAGGTGGCACATGGTAAAAGGTTGATTAAAAGGTCCAATAATAAACTTTTGCACTACTTTTCAATTTGGTCCTTCTTATATGACTTTGCAACTTAATGGTACTGAAATATCTAAACTAATAAATGCAAAATAATGTTCCTTGTATAAAAACAAAAAATAACAGAATCGCTAAAAGACACTTTTGCCCGCGTTGTACGTCCACTTTGCTTTTAGTGCTTATCTATCCCACCAATTCACCATTTAGCATTTTTATAAACTTTGTAAGGAATTTTAGTCAAATTTCAACAAATACAAATGAATGACATCTTTTTAGAATCTTTTTCTTGTCATCTAAATGTTTTATGCAATGTCCGATGATGCTGATGTAATGCATATGAATGTATATGTTCATATGAATATACTTTATGCCATGTATGCTTCTAAACATGTATTGTGAGTTGAGGTTGTGACAATAAGACTCTCTAAGATCCCGATATATCTTGATGTATCCCGGGTGTATATAATATGCAGAACTATGACCCTCGGTCATAGTCTCCTCGCGTAAACCACTCAAAGATGGTACGCACAACCTAGTCCAAACCAAAAGACTCCAAAGTCATCAACACTAAATCCAGGCATATCGAAAGACTTAACCTTCTCAATCAAACTCTGGAACTTAGAATCCTCCTTCTGAGCCTCCCTAATCCAGTCCAATAGTATAGGTATCACCTCAATATGACCAAACAACGCCCTGAGTCATCAAACTATAGCTCAACTCTAGACTCCATCAGATGTTGCCACTCAGACACTGCAGGTAGTCTCTCAACAGAGATATGAGCAAGGATACCCACGAAATTCCTACTCAGAGCATCGGCAACAACGTTAGCCTTGCTAGGATGGTATGATATGGTGTAGTCATAATCCTTTAGTAACTCTATCCAACGCCTCTACCGCAGATTCAGGTCTCGCTTTCCAAAGATGTACTTCAAACTTTTATGATATGTGAAGATCTCAAAGTTTCTTTGTATAGATAATGCTTCCAGATCTTGAGTGCAAACACTAATGCTTCTAACTCCAAGTTGTGTATCGGATAGTTCTGCTTGTGCTTCTTAAGTTGCATCGATGCATTGGCAATTACTTTACCATGTTGCATCAATACACAACCAAGGTCAACTCTCGATGCATTGTAATACACCATAAAATCTCTAGAATCTGAAAGTAGAACCAACACTAGCGCACTCGTCAAACACTTCTTTAACTTCTGGAAACTGTCCTCATATCTATCGGAACAAACAAACTTAACTCCCTTTTGAGTTAACCAAGTCATAGGAGCAGCAATCCTTGAGAAATCTTGGATAAACCTCCTGTAATACCTAGCTGAACCAAGGAAACTCTGAATCTCAATAGTTGTCTTAGGCCTCTCCCAATAGAGTATTGCCTCTACCTTCTTTGGGTCTACCATTATACCCTCTCTCGACACTATATGTCCGAGAAATGCCACTTGTTCGAGCCAGAATTCACACTTCGAGAACTTAGCATAAAGTTGATGTTCTTGTAGAGTCTACAACACTGACCTTAAGTGGTCCACGTGCTCCTCCCTACTCCTCGAGTATATCATAATGTTATCGATGAAAACAATCACAAATCGATCCAAATACAGTCTGAACACTTTGTTCATCAAATCCATGAATGTAGCTGGTGCGTTGGTCAAACCAAATGACATTACTAGAAATTCATTGTGATCGTATCTAGTCTGGAACGTTGTCGTAGGAATGTCCTCAACTCTAATCCTTAATTGATGATATCCCGACCTCAAGTCGATATTAGAAAACCATTATACGACCTAAAACTGGTCAAATAGATTATCTATCCTTAGAAGTGAATATCAGTTCTTCAATGTTACCTTGTTAAGCCAACTAGGTAACAAGCTAACGATAGTCGATACACATACGAAGACTTCCATCCTTTTTCTTTACAGACAACACTGGAGCGCCCCATGATGAAATGCTCAGTTGAACAAATTCATTGTCTAACAACTCCCTCAACTGAGTCTCTAAATCCTTCAGCTTTGTTGGCATCATCCGATACCAGGTTGTACCTCTATAGCAAACTCAATCTCCCGCTCAGGCAGAAGTCCTGATAACTCCTCCAGAAACATGTTAGAAAACTCTCGAACCATTTGTACTTCTTCAACCCTTAACTCCGATCCTTCGAACTCGGTTAGAACAAAAGTCAAATACGCCTCTCATCCTCGTCGAATCATCCTCTCTGCTTTAACAACTTATACGCAACTTCGTACCACACTATCTCGCTCACCCTGGTAACAGAACTCAGTGACTAAGCGATCAAAAACATACCCTCTTGGCAAAACAATCCAATGTAGCATGCCAATCAGAAAGTCAATCCATACCCAGAATGACATCAAACTCTCCCACATCTAATAAGATGAGGTCGGGTACTAACTCATGCCCATCAATGGCAATCACACAAACCCTGAAACCCAAAATCGGTTAACATCTTGCTACCCAGAGGTGATGAAACCTCTAACAACTTATCTAACTGACAAAACATTAACCCAACATGCTTAACAAAAAGGTGGAGTGATGAATGAATGAGATGCACCAGTGTAAAATAATACACATGTAGGAGTACCAGATATAGAGAGCATATCAGTAACTACAGCATTGGAGGTTTGTGCCTCTTGATGGCTGAGATGGTATACTCGGGCCTGCCCTCTATTAGTAGCACTACTCTGAGTTGCCTGACCACGACCACTGCCTGACCAGCCTGACTACAGCTCTCTGAACCTCTACCGACTCCCCTACTAGCACCAGTACTAGTTGTATCTGACCATCCTACTGTAGATTGTCCAGCCTGAGCCTCAGTACTCAACCTCAAAGGGCACTCAGCTATCTTATGTCCCGGCTGTGTGCAGTTGAAATAGTTGCCAACTGCCTTATTGCAAGTCCCGGGATACCTCCTCCTGCAAGTACTACAAGGTAGATACGAGCCCCTGAGCTCTTACCTCCATGATTTCCAGCTGGTTGGATCACACTGTGACTCTGAGTGTTCTGACTGGGCCTCTGTCCTATAGAAGAATGTCGGCGTCTCTGCTCCGACTGGGTTCCCTGACCCCGGCCCTGCTGGCCTCCCGAACTATCCTCGGTCTTTGCCTTCTTCGAATCCATCAGATGCCACTAATCCATGTACTCCATACCTCTGGCAGCCTCCGTTATCTGGCTCACAGTAGTTATCTTAAGAGCTGCTACTATTCTACTAATTGTGAGACGCAACCCATCTAGAAACTTCCTTGCCAAAGCATCATCTCCTTGACTCTGGAGAGGTGCATACCTACTCAAATCCTTGAAATTATCCTCATATTTCATCACTGATATACTCGTCCCCTAACGAAAATCATTGAACTCATCCACCTTCTTATATCGGATACTCCGAGGAAGAACGAACACAATGAGCTCATTCTTGAATCTGGCCCAACTGAAATCTCCTTGAGCCTCAAGACTTCTCCATCACTTAGCTTCCTGACCACTCAGAAGGAACGCGGCAAGTTTGACCCTACTAGCATCATCAATAATGCCCGAGCATCAAAATGATGCTCCACCTCAAGAAAGAAGTCATAGGGATCCTCTCACATCACACAGATGTAGACTATAGGACTAGATGTAGATTAATCATCTGGCAGATAGAGGTGGACTCTTGCCACCTGAACATAATTCGCATATGCTTGCGCCGGCCACATGTCACCACCTACCTTGATAATTGGCCCTTCACATTGGTATACTACATTTACTTATGTAGCACAGGTGTCCCAAACCATAATATTTCTAGTAGTCAGGCATGCAAAACAGATAGATATATATAGAAAATATATCTATTTTCTAAAACAAAATACTTAACAGAAAGTAATTGAAAATACTAAACAACATTTTTATCTTAGAAAACATACTTAAAATCAGATGAAAAACTTATTGCAGAAAATATAGTAAATTTCAAAAATATAATAATAATAGCAAATGAGCATACATAGCAGAACTTATTTTGCAAAAAACATATTTTTAATATTTATATAAATATGTATATCAGAAATCAGAAACAAAACACTAAATATTTTCTACAAAAAATATCTTAAAACAAAACAAGAACATAATATTTATTACAGAAATTACATTTAATTTCAAAAGCGGAGTACAAATTTGAGAAAAATAATCTTGAATCATGATAGATTAAAAACATATAATTTCAGAAGACACAGCCTATGTGTTTGAAGTTGTCATCACACTCACCTGGAAGTCCAAGCTGAGTGGCCCAATCACATACCACCAGTGGCTGGCTGGTCTCGTTGATCGAAATATGAAGCTGAAACGAACATATCATAGGAATATCAAAAATGTGGTATTGGTACTGTTGACGGTACAGAATGCATGAAATGCAAATACAGATGCATATATTAGTTTACAGAAATCCAAATACTGCAAAGTTTGTTGGTTTGGAAGCTAGATTCACATACCTCCGTTTCTGAAAAATATCAAAGTCTAATTCAATCTACAACAACATCAGTAGAATTTATAACAGAACCTAAAATCAAACATTGGATAAAACTACTAGTCTGACAAGTCCAAGCTATACGAGTATAACAACCTACACATATAGATTGAAGCTGAGAAACTTTACAGGAAGTTAGAATGCATGCTTAGCTACAACTTTTATGCTTTATACGTTTCCAAATTAAGTCTCTAAGGTTTCCAAAATCTGCATACAATCAGACTGTCCTTACTAAATTTGTAAACAGGGCAGTCCGCACTAATTTGACCATAAATGTGAAACACCACCAAGTTGGCTCAAACTACTTTACAGACATGTATAAGACACCCAAACCTACAAGTGTTATTCTTTGAATTTGCAGAAATTCCGTCTCTAACAATTTTCAAAATAGGGAGAAAACAGAGTGTTGTCAAGAGTTTCTAAGTTTTCAGAATCACCTATTATTCAATTTAACTCCAAATTAAGAACCGTTTGTTATTTCAAGAAATAGATTCATGAGTGATTGTTTCAGTACATTTTCAGTTTCTAATCCATGATATAAAGAATCAAGTGGCTTATAAAATACAAGTCCGAATTATTTCTAAACCTATATACTTTTACGATTGACTTAGTGTCCTTCTTTTTAATCCAATCAACAAACCATCAATCAAATTTTTAAATCCGTATGTAGACATCCATAACCCTATTAAAATATGTAAATAAGAACTGAATTGGAAAGCTAATTAAGGTAGTAATTAAAGGACTGTTGTTGCTGTTTACCTTATTTGTAGTTTCGGCATGGCTTGTTTCTTCACCTAGGTTGATAAGTTCGGTATTCTTATCTCTCTCTCTCTCTCTCTCTCTTTTGAACAAAGATGCTTATTTTCAGAGGCTAATACATGTTATAATAAGAGTAATGGTTAGCATACCTCGGTGGTTCATGATTACAACCGCCTAAAATTTGGTAAGTGTTTATCCATACCTTTTCTCTCTTTTAGTCCCATCTTCTCATTTCTTCTTCTTTTAGTCCTTAGCTAACTTAGATTTATTTATTTATTTCTTTTTTACTCTTGTAAAAAACATTTTGCTCTTTTCCAAACAATTATTAATTCACTCAAAAGTCCATCTAAGAATCGAGCAGGGTGTTTCAATTGACATGGTCATTCTAGTTATTTTCGTGGTCACGGTTATGGCCATGGCCATCGAGGCAATTTCACTGGTTCCTATGGGAAGCCAAGACAACACTTTCAGCAACCAAATGATAGCAACCAGCACCATCCAATGTCCTCCTCACTAGTTTTTTATAACTGCAACGGTTATGGACACATTGCACCACAGTGTCCATCCCCATGTATAGTACAGTCTCCAGCGTTCTACCTTGTTGCATCTCAGTCTTCCACCACTCAACCTTGGATCTTGGACAGTGGAACCACCAATCATCTTACTCCTAATATTGACAATCTAGCCACCCATTCTGAATAGTCCGGTCCCAAAGAATTAATGATAAGTGATGGTACAAGTCTTCCAATTTCTCATCTTGGTTCATCTAAGTTTTCTGTTTCAGGTCATTCCTTTACTCTCTAGCCTACTCTTCATATTCCTTAATCTTGTCAAAATTTGTTATTTGTATATGCTTTCACTAAAACTAAAATTGTTTCCTTGGAATTTTTTCCATCTCATTTTCTTTTTAATCAAGGCTATTCTTAGTCAAACCATTCTTTACAAAGGGCTGCTTAAGGATGGTCTCTACATTATCTTAGGGACTAATGTACGTAGTCTGCATTTTTTTTCAAGATTGACGTACGTAAGATTTTGTGTGGCGTACGTGAGGTCGGGTCTGATGCTTCTTGATGCAATTTTTGACCTCGATGACATATGTGGGATGCTTGGTGACGTACGTGAAGGTTCCTTAACGTACCTGAGCTTCCGATTCACGTATTTGAGCCTTTGAAAACACTGAAACACACCGTTTCAATATGTGGGTATTTAAAACACCCAAAACCCGACCATTCCATCGTTTTTCACCATTTTTCACTCTCTCACAACCTCAGATTGATTCTCTCTCTATTCCATTATTTCCACAACGTTCCTAATCATCTCTAGAGGTAATATTTCAGTTCCAATCTCTCATTTTCACTCATTTCACGTATTTAATTTCAGAAATTCATTTTAGGCTGAATTGTTTAGGGTTTTGGATTTTGAGTGATTATGTTGAAATGGATGTTGTAAGTTGTTAGAATATGATTGTTTGAGGTTATATAAACATGAATCTAGCTTGGAATCACGAGTTTTGAGAGTTCTTAGAATGGGTTAGGGTTTAGACAGATTTTGTTAAGTTTTGAGTGATTTTGAGCTGTTTTTTAGAAACCAATTATAGATTTGATTTCTTGAGGTTGAATAGGATCAATGTGGGTGTTTGGATTCGATTTATATTGGTTGAATCGAAAGTAAGGACTGTTTGGGTAATTTTACATCATGATGACTAAAGTGGATATTTTACATTTTGGGACTCACTTGAGATTTTGAATAATTTGGAGACTAATTGGTATATTTTGATATATCTACGGATTAATTAGCAACTTTAGAGAGTTAGGGACTGAATTATAAATTTGGAATATTTTAGAGACTGAATTGTAATTTTTCATCGAGGTTTGATTTTCGACGAGAGTGTTGGATATGCATTTGCATTAGGATTTTCACTCGTCATGGGTTGGGACGAACGTCTGCATAGCATGCATTTTCTATAAATACCACAGTTACTGTGTGTGATGTCTGTATAATAAATTATGTATTCAGCTCTGTTTGAACTCTAAAGTGACCAGTCATTCACCGGTGGACTGTGACTTGAATTATTTAGCTCGACGTCCAGGTGAGTGTGATGACAGCTTCAGACACATATGTTGTGTCTTCTAAAATTACATATGATTATGTTGTGTTCTGACCTCTACATGTAATCCGAAATAATTAATGGTTTAGTAATAATAAAATCTGACGTACATGAAATATTTGCTGTGAAAAACCTGTTTTGGAGAAATAAGTATATTTTTTGTAATGAATATTATGTTCTGAAATAAATATATTTTTGTAATAAATATTATGTTCTTAAGTAAATATATATTTTATGATAATTATTTTTTTCTAAAGTAAATAAGAGTATTTTCTGTAGTAAACCTTTTGTCTGAAAATAAGTATATTTTGATATGCATACTCTGTTCAGAAATTTGAAATATTTTCAGTAATAAATATTTTTTTTTCTGAAAATTTGATATAATTTTGGTAAATAATATGTCTGCTCTGCATGTGGCTTATAAGTGTAACATTTGGTATATTAATGTTTTATCATTTGCCTATGTGGATATTTTTACCTAAGTGGTTATACTATATACCTAAGTGGCTATATTTGGTGTCTAAGTGGCTATTATTGAGTCTTGATGACTCCATTTATCAGATTTTGGTCCCATAAAATTTTTGGTACTATTCTTTGGAAATATTTTGAAGAATAAGTATTATTCTCTGAAAATGTTTTGGGAAAATAAATATGATTTTATGTAAATATTTTGAAAGGTAAATATTGTAGCTATTTCATATTTTGGAAACTAATATTTTATCCAATCTATTTATTTTGTCAATTCGGGTGATTGTCTGTTGTCTGTCGTATTTGTGAAGGATTTCGAAAATACTATTATTTTGTATCTAGTATGTATACGTATATACACATATATCTGTATGTTATATTTTTGAAGGGTTTTCAAAACGGTTTTTGTGAGGCCCAGAGCCGTTCTAGAGTGTTATCTCTCACTGGATTATTACTCCCTTTCTTTATCTTGTTTATTTTTTTAAACTTATTTTTCAGGTGTATTTGATAACGGTCATTCGATCTTCCGTGTTCATCGAGGTGTGCTTGTCAGTGGTGAGTGCCCTATTGTTCAGGCCGAATTTCTGTTATGTTAGATGCTCCACACCATATAATGGGTTATAGATCTGTATCTCATAATTTAATGGTTAAATCATTTTTAATTATAATTATTTATTTAGTCTTTTGATAACATGATTATATTTGATTATATTTCGATAATATTATTTTTAAAACTTATTATCTGTTAAAATATTTTAATATGACTAATAAGTCGGCTTATAATAAGAAGTTGGGTAGATGTTCTATTTTCCGAGGCTTGTGTGAGATGCGTCAGATCCTAATTTGGTTCTCTTCGTACACCGGTTATAGTTCGATCTCGGGTAGTGACAGCCACATTACTAAAATCGGTCGTCCCTTACTGCATCATGCTTCTGTTCCAATCAAATACTGAGATTATGCTTTCTCTACTGCAGTCTATCTAATCAATCGGTTACCAACTCCTACTCTTGCTCATTCATGTCCTTATGAAAAAATGGTCAAACACAAATGAAACTACTCGTCTCTACATGTTTTTGGTCCTCTCTGTTATTTGTGGTTACGTCCATATACTCATAACAAACTGGACACGCGGTCTAAACCTTGTATCTTTTTGACACATGTACACCAGTTTCTACTCCGATTGTCAAACCACGCAAACATATTGAAACTAAACCCAAATCTCTACTTCCTTTCACTGATCACACTCTGCATCGATGCAATATAAGGAGTCTTCATTATCTGGCATTCACACGCCTAGATATTGCCATTGCTGTCAACAAAGTTGCTCAATCCATGCATGCTCCTCTTTAGAGAGATTGGTAGGCTATCAAACAGATCCTCTGCTACCTCAAAGGCACTTCCTCCCATAGTCTCCTTCTCACACCTTCCACTGACTTCACCTTACAGGTTTACTCTAACTCTGATTGGGGTGGTTATACTTCTGATAGAAAGAGTACGTCGGGTTTTCCTGCTTATCTTGGATCTAATCTCATTTCATGGTCAGTTTGCAAACAACAAACAGTTGCACGTTCCACCACCGACGCTGAATATCGAGCACCGACGCTGAATATCAAGCATTGGCCTCAGCAACATCTCTCCTCATCGAACTACAACAGCCTTGCCTCACACCGTCCTTGCTCTGATGTGACAACATTTCTGCAACCTACCTCTCTGCCAATCCTGTGTTTCACTCTCGTTCAAAGCATCTTGAAATAGATTTTCACTTTGTTGGTGATCTGGTCAACAAAGGGACTCTCCAGGTTCAACACATTGCTTCTCAAGATCAGCTAGCTAACGTCTTAACAAAGCCATTGTCTAAACAACAATTTCTTCTTTGTCGGGACAAGCTTCGTGTTTCAACTTCACACTCAGCTTAGGAAGGATGATAAGGATACATCAGTTTTGATGAATTTATCTAGTTATCTAGTACAACTGTTTTGTTATTTTAGTTTAGTGGAACTCAATCACTTGCTTTCATCTGCTGCACTCCTATATGAGCCACGTTGTAAACTCTGCTTTCAGATTTATCAATAAGAGTTTTCTTCAAACATCTTACCATATGTTGAAATGTGCTTTATTTGCTCCTAAAAATCACCATTAGAACAAGTCAAGATTTGATAAAGCAAGTTGATCATGTGCTAGAATAAAAATAGGAGATATGATTTTTAAATTTAAAACTTTTGCTTCATGATTTTTAGGATTAAATTGTTACATTTTCTTCTATAAATAGTTGTAGCAATGAATGAATAATATAGAACATTTTACACCATGTCTTTAACATACTTTCATGCCTGCACTCTCCACTCCTTCTCCATAAAATTACTAACAGTGGTATCATAGCAAAATTGATCTTAAGGGACCTAGAGCTTAAAGAATACAAGTTATGCCACATCAAGCATAAGGAGGAAGAAGAAGAAGAAGAAAAAGAGTGTCTTCTAGTGTGTTTTTCACGTATGAACACATACAAAAACACAACCCAAACCTACAATCAACAACTGCAAAATACAACCACAACCCACAAACGCAACTACAACCATAACCACAACTACAAAGTCGACCACAACAAATGCCAAGAGTATCGACGAGAACAACACACAAGCACAACAATGTTGACGACAACAACAACAACAAATGTCAAAAGCCACGACAATAACTTCTCCAAGAAGACAAAAAGGATGTCATTCCGAGAAGCAAATAAAAGACAATGTTACAATCAAGGAGGAGTTTTTCGAGCCATGAAAATCACAGCAAAAAAGCAAGGAGGAGTGTTGAAATGTGCTTTATTTGCTCCTGAAAATCACCATTAGAACAAGTCAAGATTTGATAAATCAAGGTGATCATGTGCTAGAATAAAAATAGGAGATATGATTTTTAAATTTAAAGCTTTTGCTTCATGATTTTTAGGATTAAATTGTTACATTTTCTTTTATAAATAGTTGTTGCAATGAATGAATAATATAGAACATTTTACACCATGTCTTGAACATACTTTCATGCCTACACTCTCCACTCCTCCATAAAATTACTAACACCATTCATCACTAACTATATACAGGCCAATTGTTATCATTTATTATATTAAAAATAGTCGGTGTTTCCTGATTCTGGTTCGCAAGCTCCACACATATCATCACTTCTTGAGGTTGTTGGTGACTCGAATGAACATATTTTGTGGAAGGGCTGCTTTGCTCAACGGAGAAATCTGTATGTACTGAATAGGAAGATGGACTTGGTGCACCAATACTGGGAGGAAGGCTAAGAACTTTGTCGTTCAATTCACTTTTCCTGAAAGTGTGAGAATTCAAGTTCTTCTGGTTGTAGATCCTTAGTAGATTAAGAAATCTTCTCCTCAACGAAGGTTCTGAATCGGAGGAGGGGGTTGTCAAGACTCTTCGATGTTCATAAACAAACATTGTTATGAATATCAAGAGAGCTGCTGATGCAGCTATGCCTACAATCAAGAATAGGCCCCAGAAGCTATTGAGACCGAGACTGTGTGAAGAAACTGAGGTTGTAGTGTCAACACAGTTGCGCTGTCCAAATTCTGCATCCTCTATTTTTTTCATTGTTTCTCCTTCATTCACATTCAGAATCGCCCTGGACAGATCAGACACAAGAGGGGAGCCCCTAG
Organism: Flueggea neowawraea; assembly: GCA_948243855.1. Lineage (NCBI taxonomy): Eukaryota > Viridiplantae > Streptophyta > Magnoliopsida > Malpighiales > Phyllanthaceae > Flueggea > Flueggea neowawraea. Next base: position 291 of record CAODLS010902401.1, on the reverse strand, counting down.
GAAAGACCTGTAAGACAGAAAACAATGAAAATGACATGAGAAATCGTCTGACAGAACGGTAGAAGAGAGTTTTAAGTAAGAATCAGATATGATGAACAGACAGGAAAGAACTTACAAAGCCATATCCGTTAGTTTTGAAAGAACGTTCAATCGTGGTATACTTGGAGCAATATTTTGATAGAATAAGTTTCACATAAGGTACTCTATCAAATGCAGCTGAAATGCCCCCATTTTCACTTCCTTTCTGGAGAAGTTCATCACATTCTTCTGGAGATTCATACACCCTCATCT
>CAODLS010902347.1:0-19795 GCA_948243855.1 Flueggea neowawraea | reverse complement strand
ATGCATTTTTCTGTCGTTTCTGTTTCACAATTTAAATAAGAATTCTATTTATCCACAATTGCAAAGTACGTGTTGTCAACAAAATAAACAATATATAAACATTATATTAACAATCTCACACAAAAGTAAAAATATATCAAGTCAATATTAACAATATATCTATGTTAACATTATATCAACTTAATATATATATATATAAACAATCTTACACAAAACAAATATATATCAACTCAATACTAACAATATATAACTAATATTAATAAGAAATCAAACAAACAAAAGAAAATACTGAATTTTTACTGAAAAAAGACTTAGAAATTCAATATGACGTCCAACTTCGCAAAAAAAAACCCCTGAAATGTGCCTCTACAACCTGCAATAGTGTATATGTATGATATGGTTTCTGCATGTTCGTTTAGTAGTTGCTCTTTCTATTTATAGGGTAGGAAAATTGTGACAGAAAATTTGGACGCAATATATTGTGACCAATTGGTCACCATTTTGTGACCAATTGGTAACAAATTTGCGTCCAAGCACATTCCCAACGCAAAGTAGAGCGGGAAAAGTTGGTAGATTTGCCGCTAGAATATTGCGACCGAATATTTCGTCACAAACCTGTTAAAATCGGCAGGAATTTTGCCAAATGGTTGTGACAAACAATGTTGTCACTAATTTTGCAACCAAACACCTTGTAGTTGATTTACTAGTCCTTCTGTCAACGCTCGTTCGTCGCAATTGTTGTCACAAAAATATCAGCAGGAAGCTTCCCGCCAATGTTTACAAAAATTTTGCGACCGATTTCGTCACCATTTGGTCAACTAGAGGATTAACTTTTCTTTCTTTAATTTTGTGACAAAATGGTTGCAAATTTGTGACAGAATATTTTCCTTCACAAAAGTTTTGTCAAAAACCTGATTTTTTCTTGTAGTGTACTATTTACTTCAAGCATGATATAAAAGCTAAAAAAATATAACAGAATGTTCTCTCTCTCTCTTTCTATTGGGAGAGACAATCCTGCAAGTCTAATCTCTGACTTTGTCTTGGCTTTAATTCTCTTTTCTTTTTTTTAAAAAAAAATTCATTATCATCATTATCCATGAAAATTATTGATGAAATTAATTTCCACTTTCTTGCATTGACAAGGGGTAATTTCTTGACTTTATACCCACTTTTATATTCACTCCTCCCTTCCTTTTGTTCTTTTCTGTTCAAATTACTCTCTCTTTTTCTCTTATTTATATTCCATCACTCTCTTATTTTGTATCAGAACTTTTTTGTTCCTCTCTTTGTACTCATTCACCTCCTCTTCCTTCTTCCATGGCAGACCCTTGCACCAATCTCTTCACTCAATGGTTCAACTTCATGCCTCTCCATAACTCCCATCACCACAACAACAAATCTTTCACTCTTCATCAAAGAGAACCTCCTCCTCCTCCTTTTATAGACTACTTCAACCCATCAAACCAAGATCACCATAACCCTTTTCCAGTTCAGTCTCTAAACACCTCTCCCATGGAGTTTGATCATGACAGGAACAAGAAAGATGATTCTGAAAGTTTGTTTTCAAGTAGTACTAGTGTTGAAGATGATGAGAATGTTAGTATAGCCCTTCATATAGGGCTTCCTTCTAGCCCTAATAACAGTTGTGATGTGGGTTCTTCTTCTAGGGTTTCACCATGTGGAGATAAGGAAGAGGTTTGTGGTAGTGGTGGTAATACGGCTTCTTCTTCTTCATCATCAATAATGGAGAAACTAAACAAGCTTGGTGGTCAATATTGGATTCCTACTCCTTCTCAGATTCTCATTGGTCCGACACAGTTTTCTTGTCCTGTTTGTATCAAGACCTTTAACAGATACAACAACTTGCAGGTATACATGTCTAATATATAGATATAATTTTATATACATACATGTGTGTATTAATGTGTACATATTTATGGATGCTCCACTTTGCAGGAAACATGTCTCGCAAACTTAGGCTTTAATCATTTCCCTCTATATCCTATCCTTTTTTTCATTTTCTTCCTTTGATTGCCTTGATCTCCTTGTTATTTTCTGTCGGATTAAAAACTTATTTTTCCTTTGAAAACATGATTGACGCGAATATTTGTGTGGTACACTCTTCTTTCTTTCCTTTTTTATTGGTCACAAAAATAGAATCTTAATTCAGATGAATTCAGTTCACTAAGTTGTGTGGTACTCGCTCTCTTTATATCTTTTATTTATGGACTCATTCTAATAAGTTGTCTATAATTAGATCTTGTTTTTATGGGATTGGGTTAGGAAGGGAAGGTTTTTGTGATTAGGGTTCCAATTCCTCCGTGAATATGTTTGAAGAAATGACTAATTGAGAAGATAACTTGGTTATGATTAACAAAATCCCAAAAATACCAAAAAATGTTAGTTGCCAATGTATATATGAGCAATATTTGCTAGATGCAAATGATCAATTGACAGTTAGAAACAACTATTGTGTGGTTACATATATATTCATGACTTTGCATACACAAAGAATGCCTATATACGCATATGGATTAACTTCTTGTGTTTTGAAATTGTTTCATTGTGTGAATAATTCGAGAAGAGGAAAGTCAATGAGTGTTCTAATTAAGCTATGAAATTGCATTATCATGCTACAAATTAAACTCATAATTTAACTCAAGCAAGAGTGAATTAATTCAATTCAATGTACTTAATTTGTTCTAATTTATTTCTTAATTGCTACCCTCTTTCTCTATATAGTAAATTGGCTCGAGTATCAATAATTTCTTATCTTTTCGCAGTTGGTAGCTTATTTTTCACAAGAATTGTCTAATTTTCATGATAAATAAACGTTTAATTTTCTTTATCTTGCTTGTTTGAGAGCAAAAATTCTACAATTTATGTGCTAGTGGTTATGCACACAAAATTTCATCAGCAAGACTTCCTCTCCATATGTACAAACAAGATTTCGTCCTTTTGGATAAGATTTGAAAATATGTTTGTTTTGAAAAATCCATAGGTGCAACTGTTTCTGGAAGTTAGGATGTCGTTGGAGATCATTTATAACACACCAACATAGATCATTTACAACACACCAACATGAACTTACTTCTTTGTTTGTTTTTTCCAAAATATTATAATTATTACAGATGCATATGTGGGGACATGGATCTCAGTATAGAAAAGGACCAGACTCATTAAGAGGAACTCAGCCGACAGGAATGCTAAGACTTCCATGTTATTGCTGTGCTCAAGGTTGCAAACACAACATTGATCACCCACGAGCCAGACCACTCAAAGACTTCCGAACCCTCCAAACACATTACAAGAGAAAACATGGAACTAAACCCTTCATGTGTCGAAAATGTGGCAAGCCATTTGCCGTGAAAGGTGACTGGAGGACTCATGAGAAGAATTGTGGGAGAATTTGGTATTGCATTTGCGGCTCGGATTTTAAACATAAGAGGTCTTTGAAAGATCATATCAAGGCTTTTGGCCATGGTCATGCTGCTGTTGCCATTGATTGTAGCTTAGAGGAAGAAGATGAAGCCGCATCGACTTCCCAAAATGAACATGATGGGGAATCCTCATTGTGATAGATTAATGATTTTGAGTTTCAGGGTGTGATTAGATTTTCTATTATGTATTCCATGAGCTTTCATGTCTTAGCATAGATTTGTTAATAATGGTTTAAATCATGTGTGAGGTTAATTTGCAGCTTGATCATATAACCATTTTTTACTTTGTTGTGATTTCTAGTATTTGTCTGAAGAAAATGTATATAGATGCTTCAATTCCGTGACTAGATATTTTGAGCCGAGCTTGTGTAGCTCAACAATTGCAAAGAAGGGAAATAATTTTGCATGTTGACCTATTGTTGTAATACTATATATGTATTGTGTTTAACAAGGATATTGATGAGTTTAGAAAATCTCAATCATAGCTTGACTAATTTGTCACTTCAAACAGATTTTCTTATTGATGAGTTTAGAAAATCTCAATCATGGCTTGACTAATTTGTCACTTCAAACAGATTTTCTTAAGGATTATTAGATTTGGTTACATGTATCTGTCTTACATGCTATATATCTAGATATCTCTAAGTTGCACATGATTAGCTAACTTTAGTCTACTAAACCAAACTATATATGTTACCAAATTTCAACAGTACGTGTGTATGTTTTATTACCTGTAATTTACGCATTGATATGCATGTCCAATTATGATCACCAAAATTTCTCATATAAATATTCAACATGTTTTTAGTCTTACAATAAGGTTTTTTAAGGTCTAATATTCATTTTAATAGTTTTTGTTCATCTAACTAATTTCTATTTGTTTTAAGAAATATGAGAGTTTGATCTAAAAAATTTTGTATTTTAAGTACTCAAACTAATATTCTTACAAAATTTCTCTATTTTAGAAGTGCTCATTAACCTCCGAATTACCATTTTGGGTGATAAATATACAATGTGTATATATTAAACATGTGTATTGTACTCCATAGCTAGCTTGTTCTCTATCTAAGACAAAGGCTTTAGTAGCTATAGTCCACATCATTTTGAGGCAAGTATATATAAGCACATCAATTTGCTGGAAAATACTGTATGAGGAAAATTTTCATTATTATTTACCAATACCACTATTTAATATAGTGGAAGTTAGGTGGTTCGTAAATATATGATATAGAATCTGTCTTTTACTGTTAATATTTGTTCTGGTTCTCTTTTGAATACATTGGAGTTAGTTCAAAGGGATTTTACATTACAAAAAATTGAAATTTTTGAAATTGCGCAAGTCTCTCAATCTGAGAATTGTTCATTATCATTTGAATTATCATTTGTATTAGATTTTTGTTACATGTACATGAAAATATAGGAATTGGAAGTCTTGTGCAGTTTTTTGCATATAGCAAACGCCAAGAGTGGTATAGCATTGCACGAAGTCATAGCTAAATTTGCCAATTTCGAATGATAGTGTTGCAACTTGCAGTATTATCATTGGTGATGTATATTAAACCTAACTTAGTCGCACAAATGCAAAACCTGAAGGTCCATATCAGGTTTCTTCACTTACAATGTAGAAAATAGGTCGTGGCCAATTCTCTCAAAACTGAGCATTACTTCACCTTAGACGTAGTTAAGTCGTATTCATAAGTAATTAAGGGTTAATTAAATCTTAAAAAATCAAATAAATAAAGAAATACCGATAGACTTGTAGTTTTTTTTTTAATAAAAGCAAAGCAACAAAAATCAGAGAACACACTAAATCATCTCAACTAGGTTGGCACCACCTAGGCGACCACATCATGCTCTTATGCTCTGAAATTTATTAATAGAAAATGAAAAAAAGATATCAAAAAATACAACCTAGAAGGTAATTTAATCAGAAACAATTAACAAAACGGAAAGACTATTTCCGACTAAAATCATCATAAAGTAATGACAAACAAAAAGGTGCAACTGTAGGCCATCAATGCTACTCACTTGCTTCACGACCAAAATTAGCCAAACGATCAGTCTACTGATTACCCTCTCTGAACACATGCGTGCAAACAACTTGCATTGAGGACATGATGCTCAAATATTCCGTCTACTCCACCTAAATCGCCCAAGACACTGTAGAAGCTTTTGTTCTAAGAAGTTGCACCACATATGAGGAATCACTCTCTAACCAAAGATGATGCCAACCCTTTTCCCATGCCTTCCGTATAGCAAAAAAAGCTGCTTTCAATTCCGCAACCAATGCCAAAGAACAATCAGTTGGGAAGGCAAAACAACCCAATGCATAGCCTCTAGTGTTTCTAAACACAACACCTGCCAATAGACTTGTAGCTTGTTGGAACTATAATTGTTTACAACATTAAGGAATTAATTTTTTTTTGACAAGTCATTTTATTTACCCTAATAAGAATCTAACATGTGTTCCTTTAGTGTTAGAGTTTACTTCACTACTTATGAGTTATAATTCCATTGGTAATAATCAAGAATTTGATTTCCAACATTAGCAAAACAAAATGGCATGCGGTTAATTAGGCTACATGGAGGATTTTCTTTGGTGAAAGGTTATAATTGTATTGCCAAAAAAAATGAGTATACAACAGTAAAACAATATGCACTGAACTATCTTTACAACTTTACCAAAACTGTTCCCAGGTCACAATTAGCCTCCAAACCCCAAGCCCTCCACCGAATTCAAACTCCAACCGGCTTGAGAGATCAAGGACATGAGCTATGGAAGCAATTAGACCCTTGACAGAAATCTATACAAGTATGAGAAACACTGAATGTATCATGAATATTGGCCAGTATCCGTCTGATCACTCTAGTAGAGCAGAATGTATCTTGGTTAAAAACCACCAAATTCCTCTTCTTCCAGATCCAGTATATACTAGCATTAAACACAGCACGCCATATTTGGCTACACATGCTTTTGCCTTTAGTTTTCCTTGTTAACCAGCTCACTTCTCGCCTCCACTCCAATCTTTTGCTCTGAATGGAACACTTTTTAAGGATCTCCTCCCAAACAAGACAAGTTACAGGACAAGCAAAAAATAGATGTTCAATATATTTAGGCATTCCAGAGCAAAGTGGGCAAATATCATCAGTCACACAACCCCATGTAAACAATCGTGTTTTTACTGCCAATCTTTTGTGTATCGCTAAATAGGAGATGAAGCTATGGCGAGGCACATGACCATTTCACCATAGCAGATTGCTCCAGGTGACAGGTGAGGCTTTCGTTCGTAGCTCTTGCCAAGCTGATTTGGTAGTAAAAACCCCAAAAGCTGCAGGCTTCCAAAGAATATTATCAATATGAGTTTCATCAATTTGAACTTCCCTGATTACTTTCCATGCTTGTTCCATAATAGTGTCAAAGGGATCTGAAAGCACCCACCTCCTGTGCCGCCAAAGATCCTTGACTTTAGAAGTCTTGGGGATGTCAGAGTCTTTCATATTTAAATTTGAAAACAGATCAACAATTGCCTCCCTTTATAGCCACAGATGAAACCAAAAAAGAAACTCACTGTCATTACCAACCTTATAGATGAATAACTTCTTGTAATCTGCCCTCAACTTTAATAAACTTCTCCAACTCCAACTACAGTCAGGAGGCTTAATCACCCCCCAAAAAGAGAGTCTTCTTAGTTTCATTCTTGAGATCCATTGCGCCCACAAGGAGGTTTTAACACAGATCAGATCCCAAATTCGCCTCCCAAGGGTTGCTTTATTCCAGACATACAGATCTTTTATCCCCAAGCCCCCTTCATTTTTTGGTTTACACACTTTCTCCCAGGCCACCATTCCTCCATGTTTTTTTACTGTCATCCCCCGACCATAGGAATCTCCTACATCGCTGATCAATCTCTTGTATGACCGATTTAGGGAGAACGAATATATGGCACCAATAGACTTGCATGCTCCTGATTACTGTATTAATGAGTTGTAAACGACCTGCATAGGACAAACATCTTGATGTCCAGCAACTGAATTTCGCTGTGATTCTATCCACCAAACTTTGGCAGTTTGCCTTGGTTAATCTGGAAGATATTAAAGGAACACCGAGATACTTTACTGGAAGTACTCCTTCAGTGAACTTTAATACACCCAGAGCTCTTTGCATCTCCTGAGGTCCAACCCCGCTAAAAAAACATAGAACTTTTACCTTTGTTAACCTGTAAGCCATATACATTCTCAAAGTGGATCAATATATTAGCCATGCTTTCCAGGGAAGGTATATCAAAGCCACAGAAGACAAATAAATCGTCAGCAAAGCATAAATGATTCAGCCGTAATTCAGTACAACCCTGATGGAATTTAAAGGCAAGAGGTATTCTTACAGTCAAGCATCTTGAGAGATTTTCCATCACAAGGACAAAAAGTAGGGGGGACATCGGATCCCCTTGCCTCAAACCTTTCTTCCCAGCAAAATACCCTTCAAGAGCACCATTTACATGGAGGATTTTTTCTTCAAAATATTTGACACATTGACATATCAATCAAATATGTTTGTTAGACATGTTCAATATACTAAACAAAAAAAGCGCATAATCTGATAAATAATTAATAATTAATCAATGAATTAATTTACTCAATCAAAATAAGCGTAAAAACTCATTATTCAAATTTTTGGTAGGTAGTATACTCAGGCCTAAATGGTAATCACTAATTCAACAACTTATTGCTAAACACCTATCCTAATTAAATAATTTTTTATATTTAACTTTAAAATAAAGAAATTGAAATTTGTCCATGCACTGGGAGGTTTATTGGGTTATTTTTGTCCATAATATATGGGTTGTATAGAGTGGACTGATGTAAACATTATTACAGAAATCAGCTCATATCATTGAGCCTACAAATCTCTCCATCTTTCCCCCTCTCTCTCTCTCTCCTTCTCTTCTGTGGAACAAACACATATTAACGTACTGCAGTTTCTCTCCATTGAAGCCACTGACCAACGTTGTCAAGATCAGTTCTTGCTCAAGTGTTCATGAGACGAAAGCAAACATAAGCAAGCAGGCTCAGACAAAGAGGCATTGTTTGAGATGCAACACTCTTTTACCTTGACAAAGATAACTCCCCCACTGCTTGCTCCTTCCATGGCCACATCACAGGTCCGTCTTTTTTTCCTTTTTCCTTGTTACCCAGTAGTAATTTTAACAGTAATTGGTCTTTTTTCCCCCTTGTTCTTCTATCTTCTGATCACTCCTTTAAGGAGTAGATGGGTCGACCTTGCAGCCATCGACTCGACTAATAAATCAATCGAGCTTGATTTTAGAACTCAGTAGTAATCAGTCGGTTTGAATAATTTAAAAATATTAACATATGAAAATTCAGCTCATCTCGATTACAGTTTTACTCAATAATCTCCTTTAACATGCAAAGATAGCATTGTTTGTTTTTGGTAAATTGAATTGCAGGCTAAATTGCATGCCAAAAAATAGATACAATGATAGGAATATGCTGCTGGAGAAAACATGCTGGAACAAACCACAGCGATGAGTAGTTTATCAACATGTGAACATCAAATGGTCGACCAGTCGCTCGCTTGGTTGAATGCTCTGTAGTTTCTTACAATTATTGAGCTGAATCCTTCGCCTTCGTGTGACAAATGGATTATCTTCCATTCACGTTCATCTTTTTTATACTTAAAGAGACAAGCTTGAGGGTTGAGAATGCTGTTATTGCAGGCGAGAAGGGATTGTATTCGTTGGCTCCACCACATCAGGGTATAGATGGAGACTGGAGTGACCGCTCTGGAGTAATTGTGTATAGACGGAATGAAAAGGAGAATAGACCAAATACAGGAAGAGCTAATTGGAAGAAAAGATGGAGCTGCTGTTCTGAGTATGATGAGAATTCCCCGCCTTGTCGACGAGGATGGCATGTCTCCTATGATGATGGTTTCACTTTGTATTAGACCTCCTCAACCTCTAGCTTCACTTGTTAGATATGATCACTTCAGTTGCTCTTTTATAGCATGAATGACAATGGTGAGGACTTGTTCCTTACTTGATATGAGAATTAACTTCTGTTTTTCCATTTTGCATTTTTGGGAAGAGTTGATAATCCAATGTGAGATGAATTTGACACCTTGTGTGTAAAATGAAAACGAAGTAATTACACTAACTTCAAGTCGCCCCACTAAATTGAGAATTGTAATATGGAATCACAATCCAAGCACCCCAAATTTGTCTCCCCTTGGTGGCAAAGTCGTTCTTGTTTTTTGGGGTGCTTTTTGTGTATTGCAGAGATGTAAAAACTAATGCAAAAGTCAGTTTATGTTCCCTTTTTATCACGTATACAAAAGGCATGAAACATGGGGTAACCACTCCTATCTTTCGGCACTTTTGTGCTTAAATGCAACTGCACAGCAGTTGTATTTTTGCAACTGCTGTGCATTGCTTGGATTATGGGTTCGAGTTGATCCGTCATGGCGACCTGACTGTTTTCCAACATTATAAAAGACACCTAGAATGCTAAGTACCCTTTTGAGGATTTACGATGATAGTCATAGCCAGAAACTGACCTCGGAAAATTAGTTTTGTTCTCTCTTTATTTGTTGCATACTTTTTTTCTCTGTCCAACAGCGACAAACATCTTTTCTAAAGATTTGAAGTCCTATCTTTTGATACCTAAAGTATAGAAGCCAGAATGCTAACCGTTGGAGCAACACATTGTTGTTTTGTTGAACACTTTGTTATCGAATGAATGTTCATAATTAGATTTTGAAAATGCAAAACCTATATTAATATTTTTGCGGATCTAATTTGTGTTGAATACCTATCGATATCCCTGCAGATACATTGCAGAATCCAGAGTTTCATACCAGTGCAAATACAAGACAGCTCAGAGAACAGTCGGGTAAAAAGTTAGATAACCATTTTTGTGAGTGATTTATGGTTTGTATGATCGATTGCCTGGCTGGACATTTAGTATTATGGCCTAAACTCTTGTATATGCTTGGACACAATGTATGAAAGAGCAATGGTATATAGTGAAATTAAATAAAAGCTCTGTTCTAGTTCTAATCTCGGCTACAAGTTCAGTCAAATGGAACACCAGCCAGCATAAAATTTTCAATGTCCCTAATGCAGCTCCAGCTAAAATTCAAGATCCTCTGCAGACATTTTCACTTCCTCTGCTCAGGCTTGTATTATGTGTATGTTAGATTGATGAAAAAGTACAAATTTTTGGATCTTCACACATAAGAATGCCAGAAAAACTGTTCCTTAGCATCTATGAAGTACTCTTGCTACAAAATGCAACATCAAGATATCAGAACCATGGTTCACAAATGCCATCATTGATTCCATTTCTTGAATTCAATTGATGACTTTGAACTAACAAGCTGTTAGTCTAATGTTTAACATGATCCCGAGAGAACTTTAGAAACAACGGAAAGAACAAAACAAGAACTAAACAAGAAGTTCTTTATTAGAACAGAGAAGGGTTCTATACATAAAAATTTGAACATTTCAAATGTTCTGAAAACAAGGCTACACAACAAAAACATCAAGTCCCACCTCCATTAACGGTCCTGAAAGACTCATGAAGATGCCTTAAAGTATCTCCATCTCGATTCCACTCAGGAGTTGGAGCATTAACAAAATGAGCATACAACTTGTTCTTAGCACAACCTTAATCAAACTATGTTTACCATCTCCATCAATCTCGTACACATAATACAATTGTCCATCCCCATCTTGTTTCTCTTCACTCACCAAGCTCTCAGCACCTGCAATCAAGTCCTGCAAGTCCACGTCGGACAGCGCCAAGTTGGTCAAGACCACATCTTTTGGAGCTAATTGTCTGAACCCAGCAAGGAAAGTTAAGTACTCCTTCTCTGTTCTCTTCTTAGGATTATAGAACTCACTGTCAGTTCCATTGGTACCCTTTTCAACCTTCGACATTAACCTCTCTTTCCACCCATCAGGAACATCGTAGACATACTCAGCTGAGGTTTTCTTGTCGGAATTGCCGCCGTATCCACCTTAGTTGGCGGCGCTGGCGGCTGTGCCGTAGTATATGTGGTAGGTTGTGCCTGCTGCTAGGGAAGGTGTGGCGTTGGTGGTTAGTATTGTTGTGGCTGCAAATGTGGCAGTTAAGGTGGTTAAGAGTGGTTTGTTGTTGTGGAGTAGAAATGAGAGGTGGGTTTTGGGTTGTGGTGGTTTTTGGGTGGTTGTTGTGGCGGTGGAGAGGGTGGGAGTTGGTGAGAGTATGGTGGTGGTGGTGGTAGACATGGTGGTAATTGGCTACTAGCCTACTAGTGGATAATAATGGTGGTTTTTTTTCTGCGTTTTGTATTACCTTGTTCGGGATTTTTTTCTTATCTATTTATATATGAATCATACTCTCACCAATGAGTTTCTGCCAAGTCATGAATTTTTTGAGGTTTTTAAATAATTTTTATATTGTTTTAGTGATATTAACTTAGCGCAAATTTAATTTATACATGGTATGATCCACTAAAATTATTAAGAGATTTATAATTAATAATAATGGAACAGTTTTGAGTTTAAACAATAAAAATTTAATTTTTTATGATAAAACATAAGAAATATATTTAAGTTATTTAGTCAATAACATAATTCATTTAAATATTATTTCAATGTGAAAAGTAGAAAAAATAAATTATTTATTAGATCAAAGCCATTTTTGGGAAGGAGTAATCGCAAAAAAATCATAACTAGTTGACTTTTTTTTAAATTGGACTTTTTTTTATCAGGTTGAAATTTAACTAAGTGACTAATAAAATATATTCATAGCTAATTCGAGGATTTATAAGGCAAATACAGTTACACGTGCCACATTATATACAAATTATTTCTACACATGGCTTTCTTTCAAAAATTTAAACAAAATTTTCAAAAAATTAGCGTGCAACACCTGCATTCTAAAAAGTGCACGATCTCAAATTCAGAAATCTCTTCTTTTTTTCAACAATGGATTTCGTCTCCTCCTTTTCCATATATACATATAAAACACTTACTATTAGAGTTCTTTATTGTAGTTGACGTGTCATATTGTTATTTTTACAAAAAATTAAAAAAAATGTTAAAAACGCTCTTATTATTTATTTTACTGAAAAAAACATTCATTTATCCGACAATTTAATTAGATTAACCTCTCATCTAAATAATATTTTTTCTTCTCAATCTTATTAGGCAGACCCTAGAAGAATAAGTGACAAACTTTATTAATAAATCAAAGGAATACAACTTATTAATTATTATATGTTACAACGTCTTTCATAGGACAAACCTCTAGCATCATTAAATAAGACTTGTCTAACACTACTGGGAGGCTCACTAAGAACTTGAACTCCAATGGGAACTTCTCTAGCAAGCTTAGACAACGCCTTTGCAACTTGATTTCCTTCTCTGTATGTGTGAGTCAGTGAAACCCGCCAATCCCTCCTCATGAGACTTTTGATCCCATTAACTAGGGCCCAGCTATTATTTGTAGGAGTGGGACTCTTGTTGATTAGCTAAATGGCTAGCATACTATGTGTTTCAACAGCAATGCTCCTCCACCCCATACTCCAACATGGATTGAGTCCTTGATGTATAGCCATAAGTTCCGCATTCAACACAAAGCAGCTGCCAATATTCATGACGAAGCTAGTAATCCACTCCCCGTTTGTATCTCTAACGACACCCCCAGCAGCAGCCGTAATTCTGTCATTAGAGCTGTCGCCGTCAGTATTTAATTTAAGAGTATCAGTCAAGGGAGGATAGTAGGATAACACTTTTCCCATTTGATCATTTGTCGTTGGTGGTTGTCCGTTGTTAGCACGTTGAGGATCCGAAAGTACTCTTTAGAAATTGTCCGAATATAACCGCATCTTCTAAAAGGAATTCGGTTAGAGAAAATTCTCTCGTTCTTCCATTTCCATAGCATCCAGCAAGTCAACTAAATCTCACATTCCAGGGGATTCCATTATTTACATTTATTCCTTTCCTATCCTTTCCTTTTCCCTCCTCTTTTTCGTTAGTTAAGGCTCTGTTTGGTATAAATAAATTTCACAAATTGTGTAGAATCTGTTTGTAATTCTATATTTTTCTGTTTAACAAACTAGAAAAACATAGAATTCAATTTTAAGAATTGAATTATGTGAAATTGAATATAACTAATTTAATTCTTATCAAAATTAGTAGAATTTTTAAATGGGTTCCATAAAATATTTTACATATCAATAATACCCTTCCTCTTTATAGTCTATACCAAAATCATCCTCCATTTATCTATGTAACCTAACTCACGTCGTTCAAGAATAATTCAAGAACCCATTTTTTCTTCGTGAAAGTAGGCGGTGATGCCTCTTCTTCTTTGTTGCTTCAACGACCCTCTTTGAATGATTGCTTTGATCTTCCTGATTCGGTACTTGACTTCTCTTCTGGGTATTCTAAATTTGACCATTTAATTGCTTATTTGCATTTTTTTTCTTTTTTGATAAAGACTCAGCGTTCAAGCCAACTGGGTGCTCTTCGTTTTTAACATACTATGTAAAGTTTGCATCTTTATGACTCGATTATGCTTTAGTTTTGTGTTGCTATGAATTATGGTGATTCATGTGTGTGTTTTGAATGATTAGATATGATGTTGAATTCTCTTTTTTCAAATGTTTATTTTTGAACTTTTTCGGGCTTTACTTTTTTTTTTTTGGAGCTGGTAGACATTGATGCAATTATTTGTGAGCTCTAATGTGCGAGGATTAGTAGTTTGAGGGATTCCTTATAGGATAATTTGATTGATTTAATCATGAATAAGATGTTGAGTGGACAGATTTTTGTTTTATTATTCCATGTTTATTAAAATTATTATGTTAAGTAGCATATAAGAAAAAAAGGTAAATGAATTTTAGATTGTGAATTTATACCAAACATGATTTTGTAGAATTCAATTGAATTCTTTATTTTAAATTATAACATTCCAAACAAAAAAAATCATTTGCAAATACATTCTACTAGGAATTCATTTGTAAATAAATTTCATATTTTAGATTCATTTATATCAAAAATGGGGTAATACTCTTTTTTTTCCCTCTCCCTCACTAAATACATTTTTCTCTCTATTTTTTTTTTCCTTTCACATATATAATTATTTTTTTATGTCTCACTTTTTTTCTATAAAATATTTTTTTGACAACTTACAAGAAATAGTGTAGGCTTTTAACTATAAACTATTGTTTTCATTTTTTTTATTGAAACAGAGTTTGTACAATATTAGTTTTAATTAGCTAAAAAATTATTATTTTAATTCATACTAACCAAGAAAAACGAAACACCAATGTAAAACATGAGAAATTTTAAAATTTAATTTAATTTCTCATTGCATTCAAAGTTTGAATTTTCTAAAAAACTTTTTGTGAAATAAAATCTAGGATAGTAAATCAATATAAAGAAATGCATCAACTTTTATGGTTTTCTAACAAAATTAATTTTTAGTACATAAACATAACTTAATTTTACTAAAAAATAATTTTTTGTACTTAATTTGTGAATACTGTTAACTATAAAATAGGAAAAAATCCATTTTATTAAGACATCTAATTTGGAGTTTTTTTTAAAAAAAAAATTGAGTTTTAGTTTATACCTTAGCTTCAAGGAGGATGAAAAAAAATAAAAATCTGAAGTATAACTATTTTTTTGTCAGAATAAAAAATGATAAATATAAAAAAATATAATAAAACAAGTGTGAAAGAAAAAATAAATGTGAGAAAAACAAAGCATTTAATGAAAGAGAGAAAAAAAAAGAAGAAAAATAGAAATTAAAGATAATCAACCAATAAGAAAGATAGTGTTTTAGAGAGTGATAGAGAAGAGTGTCCTTAGCATTCTTATTTTTTAAATTATTTTAATACCTTTGTTATTTTGTCAAATAAGACTTTTAATCAAAAATTGTATATATTAATTATCCATTATCTTATTTGTGCAATTAGTTATCCATTACCTTCTCATTAAAGTCCTCTTCAATTGAACATTGTTTGTACGTGTGTATTAATTACCTTATGTGTATTGATTTATAATGATTTAAAAAAAAAACTATTTGTACGTTTTTTTTTTTAATGATACGGGATAATAACATTTGCATTGCCTTTGGAAATGCGTTTCATATATACTACTACTTAAACAATTTGAATAATTTGTCTTTTTTAATAAGAGGTCATTTATTTATGGTGGACTTAGTATTTCTTAATTTAAACTATTTCCATTAATGAGATAGTTGATACATAAGTATTTCTTTAATCCAATTGAATTATTTGCTATTTGAGATGGATCTTGATTATAAGTTTAAGTTTCCAATTGTTCATAAATAATATTTCTTTTTCAATCTTTTTATTATCACGTCTTACTTTGTTATTTATAAATATTAAATATATAAATATGTTGCATTTTACCTCAAATTTAAGCTATGTTATTGATCCAATATACAGAGCTATCTTGATTATATGGATTTTTTTTTCAATTCAAATGGCCATCTTTGGAAAAAAAAAAGCAAATGATTATAATTAATGTGGTGGAGCACAGTTTAACTATTTTAAATACAATAATTGTAAGGTATAATATAGTAATGGTAAGCTAAACCCAGCCTAAAAGAGAAAAGAAAGAAATGGTATTCTAAACAAAGTAAGTCCCCTGACTTATGCAAATATACATATAACTAATACATTAATTGTTAGCTTATGCCACATAGTAGAATAAGTGAGTGATGCAGTTTGAATGGTCATTAAGTGAGTTATATTGTTTCATTTTAGTTTTGGTTCGGTTTGAGTAGTTTAAGTTATTTGAGTTTGTTGATTGTAGAAATGTTAAAAAAAGATTTATTTGATTATAGCTTATTTTGTCAGTTCAATTTATATACAAGTTTGTTGTGTATCTTCAATCGACTACATTTGACAAGTAATTGAAATACAAAGCACATTAAAAAACTTGGAAGGCAATTTTCAACGATAATATCTTATGCTACAAGTCTTAGCTGATAAATTTATTCTTTTTTTTGTTTATCAATATTGATAAGCTTACTCCAAACAGTTAAGGAGTAATTGAATTAATACACAAATACATGTTACAGTTTTAAAATGAAATCTAGGATAGCGCATTGGTCTAATCGCAATACGTATTACAGTATTACTTACATATGAGGTGACATTTCTTAGAATCTTGATTTTAAAAAAATTCTAATAACTAATTAATCATTTATTACAATGGATGTTTGCTCTTGTGGAATTTTTAAAATATTTTTAATTTATTTGTAAACTTTTTTCAATGATACCGAATATTTTGGGTTGTCATTAGAAATTGTCTGTTTCCTTTTATTTTCTCTTTAAAAAGCTATTTATGTTTACAATGATCAAAATCGTTTTCTATAAAAAAAAATCAAAATCCCCTTATCTAAAGAAATCAAAATAAGAAAATGACATACAAAAAATGTTGTATTCAAAGATTTTTTTTTTAAAAAAAAGTCAATTTTTTAAAGAAATCAAAATTCTAATAAAATAAAAGGTAAATATGTTGTATTTAAAGAAATTTTCCAAATTTTGAAGTCACAATATAGATAATAAATAATTTGTTATCAACTAAATCTTAATATTTTTTTTTACACTCTATCCATCCTAAATTGATAGGTTTTTTGATTGAACCATCCTAATTCTTTGTTATTTATTTTTACACATTTGAAGTTGTTTATATAATTATTTATTTTACTATTTTTAAATTAATCAACATATCATTCTAATTTTTTTCTGTATATTATCCAAAAGGACTAAATTAATCTACATATATTATTAAAAAAATGTGCATTACGTAGGTGTATGGTTTAGTTATTTATTAACATAATTCCTCTCTCTCTCTATATATATATATATATAACTAATGACATTAAGAGATTTAGTACTAAATTAGATAGTAAAAGAAAAAAATTATTTAAATATAAAATAAAATAATATAAACAAATAAGATTTTAAAAAATAAATATAAAGGACAAATCTTTTGATGTAAAACATTTTCATTTGGAGTTTAATTTTATTTACAACATGTTCAATCTATGTTTTTATTCTGTTTAGAGTTGTGTGGACCAATTAAACTCTGGACCAGCTGTGCCATTTTGACAGGTGAGAACATGTTGAGTCCAACAAGTAAAAGGGACTTCTAAGATAAAATATTGAGTTGTGTGGCCACATGGGTATGTTTTGGTCTGTGTTGGTTGGTTTGGTTAGGCTCCTTCCACCTTAAGGACCTTAACGTGTAGTGAAAGTTCCAAAGTGAAATGTTGGAAACTATGTCAATTTGTTTTTTTTTTTCTTTTTTCTTTTGTCAATAAAAAAGGGAGTCGGGGACTATCGATGATAGTTACATCTCTGTTAAAAGTGATCATACATATAATTACTTTCCGTCGTAGAATGTTAGCTTATTTGGCGGTAACCAATGGACACGTCACCTAGTCACCCGCTGGGAACAAACGAATGGATATACCCTCGAAGATATCAGAAGACTTACCGCGCAAATCAGGGAGATGTTAGATTTAAAACCCGGATCGCGTGTACAAAAAACAAAACCCTTACCGCTAAATCATCTCCCAGCACGTGAATTTGTTTTTCTTTTCATTCATAAGTTTTTGACTAATGTCAATCACATATCACAGACACTCCAATGAATATGCAGCCTGTGTTTAGATTCCCTAGGCAAAAATAATTTTAAAGGTTTTTTTATTAATTATATATATATTATTTAAATTTTATTTTTCTTACTTTTTGAGAAAAAATCGAGAATTAAATTTTTATATTCAAATTTAAAAAGTAAATTTTTTTAACTGACAAAATAGCTAAATTATTTAATTTTTTTGTGATATTTTTTTTTATCGAGCCTCAATGTAATATGAAGAGATTATTACTCACGCATCCAATTATTTTGCATTCTGCCGGATTCGAACCCTGGTGGTCAGAGTCATTCCCAAGGGCATCACCGGTTGGGCTACAAGTCCACGGCTTTTTTGTGACATTGTTGAACGTAGATACATTAAATTTAAATTTCTTTTCCTATCTAATATATTTTTATGTAAACTCTTTCTCTCATATGACCAAAATAGTTTCTCAATGTTGATGCATATACATTGTCAAGTTTGACTAAGCAATGGATAATCAAGTTGCCAGTCAGAGAGCCATTTCCAAACAGAGAGCCAATACCAATCTCAATTGTCTAACCAATCAGAGAGCCAATTTCAAAGAAATTAGGGAGAAATTAAAACACAATACTGCACACTTGTCAAAGCAAAAAAAATCCATAACAATTAAAAGAGTAGAAAGGATGTTCCAGTAGTTATTCAAAATCTTAAGGGAGCCCAAATAAATCAAACTAATTATTTATTCCTTAACTATAAAAAAAATATTCCTCATTAACAGACAACTAAATGCATGAAATTTCTGTCAGATAATGTGGCATCCAGCATCAAATAGCATAGCATTTCCAGATGTTGAGCATTTTAACCATTAACCTGACATCATTAATCGTCAATGCTAATAACTGATCTTTTGTTTAAACAGCATCTCAGAGAAAATACGTATTATATTGGAGAGGAGTTAACTCTCTAATCCCGAAAATAGTTGCCCGCTCTTTTACGTAAAATATTAATAGGATCCGCTCAATTTGTTGAAACCAACAACATGTCAACAACAATAAGTAGCAAACAAGGCCAGAAAAATATTAAAAGCAAGAAGACATGCATTAAAGATGGAAATAAATTACAAGCAAAAATGTTCATCAATTAATCCACAAAAATTAAACATAGATGATATATCCCTTATTTTTTTAATCCCCACAATATATATCATAAACAAAAAAAAATTATTGTGTACATAATCAATATTATTGAAACCCCAAACTGATCAGAATTCAGTTCTTGAAGAGAGCAACCATTGACAAGAAGAAAGAGGAGCAAATGACAGCCCTGACATCCCTAAAGAGAAAGCAGCTCCTTTATCCATAGATGGACCCGATTCCGGCGCCAAATCTTGGCCAGGCACCGCTGCGGCCATCACAACAGCCACCAACACAACCACCATCTTCTTAATTGCTGCAGAGGCCATCTTTTGTATATGTGTAAAGAAAATGTTTAAGAAGCAAAAAAAAGGACTAAAAAGTTCCTTAACGATATGAAAAGGACCTGTTGGGGAATGAGAATAGAGGAGAAGGGGAGGGGTGTATTTATAGGTGAAAGAGTAGGTGTAAATAACATTTTTATAATATACAGACCGAATGAAATTTCTAGACAGCCCGTCATCGTCATGGTGTAATAGAATTGAACCATGA